>CM060964.1:352631932-352716932 GCA_030765045.1 Tenodera sinensis | reverse complement strand
CTTCTACAGAGTCTGCAAGTATGAATAAATGCGTCTGTGTTTCAAGGCTAAAACTATTAAATCTAATGTTAATTAAACAATTAAATATACATACTTCGTGGTCACTTGGACAGTTTAGTTGCGTGTACTTTTCACTTACAAGCATGTTACGAGATGTGGAACGAAAAGTGACCCAGTTCTTCTTCTCTTGTACCAAATAATCGCACTGCTGAAACACCGTCACAGTTTATGCTGGTATAACTTACCCACCCACTTACGTGCCTAAAAGCTGTGTTTACACCCTGTCACTTTTTCTGTCTGCCGAACTTGTATAGACAAGTTACAAACCTGAGGGTATTGCATTGCAACTAACATTTCGATATCAAGATTTCATTGGAAGTACACGTTTTGAGAACCCTGAATTGAAAAATCTGATGTGTTGCACTCACATGACTTTCTCTACTCTTGTACTAACCATTCTTACAAACTCTTATTCCTATATCTTCTTCGTGTTAGTTGAGATAAACATTTGTACAAATTATCTTATTGTTTACTTGTTTAAAGCTTTCAAATTCCGTTCTCTTTGCACGGTTAACATATAAAAATGAATAACGATGTTCCATTTGACAGAAGTATAATGTCTCCTAAACTCACACAAATAATAAGGCATATCTCCGAAATGGTTCACTCTACAAACAATATTTTTGAACATAAATTGTGTGTTTTAGCAAGATCTACATTTTTTGTATAGTAAGATTTGGTCTATCTCTTCCGGTTTACCAGTTATGCAAAAGTCACCCAGAGTAAACAGGAATACATTGGCTGTAGCTAGAAAATTCAAAATACACATTTCATTTGTCATAAAAATATCTTAAACATAGGACATTTTAATCGGAATCGTTGGAACCATTTTCGAGAAAATCAAACTTTTCTATGTAAAGGGTAGTTTAGGGTAGAGGAATTTTTTTTCAAAATCTTCGTGTCGCATTCTGCTTTTTTGATTCATCGTGCCTGTAAACATGTATTTCCGGTGAAATCTCGACATCGAATTTTTGGATGGAATACAATACTTCCTCTACTTACTATACGTAGTAAAGAAAGTAACAGTATTACACGAAAACTGCCTAGAGAATCGAATACAACAAGAAATTAAAAAGCTCTAATTGTAATTTTTTATCGTTTAGGCCCAGTTTTCATCAAGCGCTTCCCTTAAATATATAAGATTGTTGAAATATTATATTGCAAATGAAAATTGCGTACTCAGACGAGGAATTAATTAATTGTTTACACACCGGTGGGGATTCTGCAGCTTTGCTGATTCGAAATTTGTACGCCAGACCTCGGGCGGAAGGGATGAGACGATAGTACCCAACGGGTAGGTGAAGAGCGATAAGGAGACGGAGCCTGCCTGTTTCGACTGGTGCCCCCCCAGAATAGCCGACCGCAACGCCACCTCGGCATGAAGCACCGTATTTACACAAGCGCATATCCACCCACGGAGAGGCACCACGCAACACAGCCCTGAAAAGTCGGACAGAAATGACATGAAAAGGACAGTAAATTCGGGCGATGTGTAATTATCCTTCCCAGCATTTGCCTGGCGACCCGGGAAAACCCCGAAAAAAACATGGGTCAGCAAGGTCGGAAGGTCGAGCCCACGTCCTCTCGAATGCAAGCCTCACACGTTACATATGGAGCCATCTTGCCGGGCGAGAAATTTACATTTGAAGGAAATTACAGGATTAGACAGCCTATTGTCGCATTTTAAAGAGAGAGAAATTGTTACGGTTGTCTACATTTATTGCGCACGTGAATATCTCCCCTCTTTTTCTTTCTCATGGTGATGTTTACCGACAACATTGCAACAAAGCTGATTGCGGATTGGAGGAACTCGTGTACCTTCTTATTTTTTACGTACTGTAGTTAAGCAGAGGAAGTATTGCAATCTATCCAAAACTTCGATACAGAGATTTCACTGTAAATGCACGTTTTGATGCACTCTGAATACAACAAAGAGCATTTTTAGAGAAAGGTCTGTCTGTGTGTATATGTGTGTACACATGTGTGTGAGCATGCGTGTAGGCGTGCGCATCTTTCTTTCTATGAACAGTATAACTCAAAAACGAAAAGTCGACTAAGTACCAAACTTAGTATGTACATTTTCCATCTTTCAAGGATGCAACATGGAGATTAAAACAAACAAAAAGTCCATCATGGAAATTTTTTCGAAAATTTTTATTTTTTCAAAATTGGCTCTAAAGATTTTGATTAAATTACCATATGTTAAAGATATTTTAATTGCAAGTGAGATGTATATTTTCTAGGAATAGTCTCTGGTCCTCTTAATTCTGATTGACTTTTGCATAAGTGGTAACCCGTAAGAGAGACAAAATCTTACAACACAGAAAAGCACAGGTTTTTGTTAAAGCACACAATTTTTGCCACATACATTTTTGTGGGTTAAATATTGAGATATTCTTTGTTACTGATTTCAAATCTCAATTTTTAGCTATTTATACTTGAAGCAGTTTTCCGGTTACCAATCCTACTGTATTCGGCTGTCCCTATTCTACCTGCAAGGAAATATACGCACAATAAAACCATTTCTAGAAAAGTATTTCAGGATTAACATGAAGTACATAGAGCAATAAACTTCTGTAACGATAGTTTGTACAAAACCAATTTTTTTCCTTTTAATTGACTTCATATTTTGTTGTTTCTCTGCTTTTTCTCCCGTTTTTCCAATGTTGTTCCTCATGTTGTTCACACGGTTTCCATTTATTCATCTATTTGTTGTAAAGTATTTTCTTTTGTTTTACAGGATATGCACTGCTTTGCCTGGAGTTCTGCCAAGGGAAGTTTGTAGACGTGCCGAAGGAGGAAATCACACCAGTAAGTATACAATACAAATTTAGCTTCTTCAAGAATCACCGTTGTCAGTTTTTAGTTTTTGCAAACACTTCTAAGGAGACTCCCAGAAGTGGGAATAAAGAGGGACCTGTCAATGTTCACACGAACAAGTTCTGTTATTCTGTGATTGTGGAGTGAAGTAACGCTAAGGGTAAGGTTTTCTATAAGTAAAACAATACATTTATTTGAGAGGTAGAACCAGAACTTAAAAATTCAATGCCACAGCTGGGACTTGAACCACAGACCTTCCGCTTACCAGGCGGCTGCTCTAACCATTGAATTCTCAAGCCAGTTCGTATTTTTCCTGGTAAACCACAAAGGCAGTCTCACATCAGAGACAAATTACCCCAATGGTGACTTACTATTGTAAATACTTTTTGTCCCAGGATTAAATAACCTTCAAGTGGTTCAAATCTCAGCTGTGGCATTGAATTTTTAAGTTCCAGTTCTAACTCTCAAACTTTGCCCACACACAGCTTGTGTGTTTAAAAACACCAACAGTAAGTTTGTTGGCAAAAATAAATAATACATTTATTCTTGAAGTAAGTCTGCCGTACACATGGATGACACTCCTGGACAGGTAGAGGGGAAAGTTTGCAATCCTAACAATGGGAGTGGAACAGAGCAGATCACTAGTATTCTAGAAAATGATAAATGCAGAATTAAGGAAAGAAAATGCTGTGAAAACATTAGTCGCTGCTGAGAAATCATTAGAGGCCTGATGTTAGACTTCTATCGCCACCTGGCGGCTTCTTCGGAAGTTAAACAATAGACCTCGTATATTCAGATTAGACAGTCTCTTAGTGAAGTTGAATATAAGCAGGGTATTAATCCGAATTATGTGATTGTGTTTCAGCCCCCTGTGACGGCGAGCACGAATGGCTGGCGCCCTCTCTTACCCACGACAGAGAAGGTGAGTGTTCCTGCCGCCAATGCGCAGCGTGGAGGCCATCATCGCCAATCCGTTACCACGATAACCCCGTACGTGACTGTACACCCCGTTCTGGGAAAGCTGCATGCTCATCTGGAGACTGCTGAACGCAGCAAGAGAATACACCATCAGCCTCATGGTCCACGCGTGGAAGTATACTCTCACACTCCACCCAGCATCCTCGGCTCCTTCACCGTGTTCGGGCACGCCACCGTCAAGTCGAGGAACATTAACAAGCCACCGAAGAAGAGTCAAAGTTTAGACAGTGAAACATCAGAGACCAGGATTTCGGCGGCAGGTCGTTTAGTACCGCCCCCGGTACCTCAGACGCTATCGTATAGCAGGTTCCCTGCAGATAGCGCCTTTAAATTTAATTTCGACACAGTTGACAAACACAGACCAACATACTACCTTCCACTGCCACAGAAAGATGCCGCCTTTCAGTTCCTATCACCTCCCAAGACAGAGAACAAGTATTATTATTCTTCCATAGGGGAGTTTCCTTCACATTATAGCAATCTAGGTGCTACTCAAATTCTTTCACCACTTCCTCAGAGTCAATACTTTCCACCAGCGTCCATATCCCACAGCTCCACCAAGTTCAATGACGCTGACATAGTGAAGTTTCTGCCTCAATCCACAGATATACAGGTCAGTGGAGGTGAGAGTGTTGGTACTTCTAAACCTCATCAGGTCTTCCTACCCCCTCCTAGAGTCCAGGATATCCCACAGGTGCCAGTTACCCCCAGCACACAGCAGGTGTTCGGCAGAGTTCAGGATACCCCAGTTACTCCTATTTCTCAGCAGCTGTTTCCACATCCTGGTAGAGTTCAGGATACACCGGTTACACCTAGCACCCAGCACGTGTTTGTGCATTCTGGTAGAATTCAAGAATCATCCTTACACAATCAGAACAGTGGTACTGGCAACTCTCACCACGTATATGTACATTCCCCACAAGTCAGCGTCAGTACTTCTAGCCCTCAGCAAGCATTCGTGCATTCTGAAAGGCTTCAGGACTCTCCCCTGTATATGCAGGAAAAACCTACAACGTCTGTCCCTACGCAGGTGACGTTTGTGCAACAAGGCAATTTTCAGGATGTATCCTTACACAACAAACAACCTCAACTGACACCTGACAAGGACATTCTGGAGTTCTCAGTATACCAGAGGAAGAAGAATAAGCACCAATATGAAACTACAACTGCCCATACTCCGAAGTGGTCACCTGAAGATCCGTATAGGGCTAAACTTGCTCAAAAATCTCCAAGCACGACGCATCTCAAGAATGACCACATAGAACATGTGGCATCCGTTGTCAACCAACTGCTTGACGGCCGCGTACTCCCAGACTTGGAACCACTGACGTTCGAAAAAGAAGAAATACCACTCACTACTACTCCACTGCCGCAAGAAGCACCCAAAAAGGTTTATTACCCTACACAACAAACGTTCGCCCAACTTCCCTCTCTGCGAGGCACAGCTGACAAGCTCAGGATAGCAAGGCCTTATTTTGACCAAGACCACACAATCCGAAATGAACAAGAGCAGGGTAATGCTCAATATGAACTTGGTGAAGTGGTTCCTTCAAGATCGGGCTCTCCTCACACTTCAATAAATGTGAACAAAGAGCTTCTATCTACTCAGAACCCTGAAGTGCGGACCACGAGGAAGCCTTTGAAACCTCTCTTACCTACACCGCTCACAGAGGAGGAGGTCGAAGAGGCAGAAGAGCAAGAGTTTACCGCACAGGGTCAGCTTGAGGAGGAACAAAACGAAATACGGACACACCCGCCACGTCGGCCAAGTGTTCAGACAAGATTACCTACAGCAGACATCGAGGACGACGAAACACTACGTGAACAACGACCATATAGACTCAGAAGACCTGTAACAAGAAGGCCTGTTACAGATCAGTATGAGGAGGACAGTGGATCCCGTTCACGAACACCTGCAGTTAGCCAAAGAGAACCTGCAGATGACAGCACGAGCACCCGTAGAGAACGGTGGCGAACAAATGCGAACAGGCCAGAGAGAAATCGCAATAGAAACAGATATACAGATCGCCAAAATGACAATGAATCTCTAAAACAGAAGAGACGAAGACGGCCATCATATGCATCAGAGTATCATGAGGATGAACTCACAACAATATCCGCAGATTATCAGTTCAGCGCTGTAGGTAATGAAGATACCACTACAACTTCTACAACAACGCCGGTATATTCGGAGTATAGGAAAACAAACAGAGGTAGGGAAAGACATCGTGGTCGGTTGCCGCCCGTTCATCGTCGTGTAGTGACCACCAGCACTACACCGCCAACTGCACTCGCTGAAGAACCCTCAGACATTAACTGGCAACAGGATGATTATGTATACGAACCCAACAACCAGAACTCCCAAAGTACGTCCTCAAATATATTTGACGAACCGCATACCCTAAACGAAGTTTATGAAGCAGACGAATTCATTGCCACGAAATCTTCCACAACGCCGACGACTTCAACAACTACTACTACTACTACAACAACTACTGCTCCCACCACCACTGCCACTATGACCACAACAACACCAGAACCTACAACAGTTGTAGGCATTACAACAACACCTGAGCCCACTACCACATCTGCTGCTCTAAGGATCAGAAATAGATACAGATATCGAGCAAACGCCACACGACCAAGGTTTAGTGTTAAAGACTATAAGGAAAGGCTGACAAAGCTTTCTTCAATTGCTCATTCAAGTCCGGGTGGGGAACCGCAAGATGAACACCATAATTCAGATTCGGTACAAATAAATGAAGAAAACAGGAATGAGGAAGTGCAAGAATCGGTGAAAACAACCGATGAAGAACATTCTAGTTCATTTGATATCATGAAGACTGATGATGGCACCAAAGATGTTAAGACCGAGGTAATGTCTTCAACAACTGCTCCAGCTAGGATACGACAACCATTGCGCACAAGAGGGTCTTATTTTTACGGAAGTACCTCTAGTACCACGACGACAACTACAACAACAGCAGAGCCTTCTACCAGATCAAGATACCGACAACGAGAACATTCCAGATACAATCCTTCACTCAGGAGTCGCTATTCAACCACATCCACCACCACAACAACTGAATCGCCGGCGGCAGTATCTACTTCTACTGAAAGGTTAAATCTCTTTAAACCTGCGCATATCCGTCAATATCGCCCTGGCCTCAAATACAACAGATATCGTTCCTCGACTGAAGCGCCCGCTGTAGAAGAATCTGCGAGCGCAGCAGCTACTGACGAGGATCCAAGGACTAGGAATAGTCCTCATCCAGCTACCAGGAAGCCTTATCCATACAGATCAAGATACAGTGCGAGAATCACCAGTTCAACGGAAAAACCGGCGGATACTGATGCTGCCAATAGCGATGTTACCGAAATGACATCTTCTGACACTCTCAAGACGCCCAAGGAGACTACGGCACCTGTGATGAGCGAGAAGATAGACACCACCACCAGCGAATCCCAGGAGGTTCTGGACAGCGACTGGAGTACTACTCTAGGGTTGCTAGGCGTATCCGTCAGCACCACAACCTCTGTCAGCGACAGCAACTCGATTGTGGAATCCTCGGTCACCGATCTGCCAACTTTTGCACCAGCCTATCACGAAGATCAGGAAGATCTCTCTCAAAGGATCGCTGATCTGACGTCTTCCGCCTCCTCTGCAGGATACTTCAAGACCATGGCACCTCCTCAACGCACAAACCTCAGGATAACGATGGCTACAGATGATCCCATTCTGCCTATTGAGGCATTTTTCCCAGTCAGATCAAAAAGAGGCGACAGAAGATAATTCTGAGTTTGCTTCGAGTAAATCCCGAGCCCACAAAGAAGCGAGGTCATTTGTTCGCTGAGAGTAACTGTTTCTTAAATCACCCTCCTTTATCCTATGATCACATGAGATCGAACAACGTTCACGGTTAATTTACTCTCAAATTTCCTTGACCATAATATGGGATTGGTTATTCCAATGTAAAGCATCCAAAATGACTTTTTTCAATACAACGATGCGAGTGCCTGTTTTAAAAATAAGAAATGAAACGTGTGTTCTGGTGTGTCAGTACAAATGATAAAAAGGTACCGTAACACCGTTGAATTGGGTTATATATTTGTTTGTTAATTAGAGATCAATACTTTCTGTAGTCACTGTACATACACACAGAAGGAGGTATATTTATAAATGCTATTTTTTTGGCATGAGTTATTTATCCAAATTTGATGATTACTAGGAAAAAATAGGTCTTATTAGATGTGGTAAGTTTTATTTTGATGTCTTAAGCTTTAATTTTACGTTTATATTTCCGCAATGACGGGAGAATCATCAAAATTCATCAAGACTTAAAAAAAAAAAAAAAAATGTTGCATTTTCTTAAAATTGGCAGATTTCAATTGAAACTGATATAGGCCTATAAGCCTTCTTTCGAATTAAATAAGTCTCTGGGACTTTAATTTTATGTTTACAAAAATCACAGCCTTTACTTGTGAGTTAAAAGGAACGAAATTCTGACATGGTAATAGTCGCAGAATTTATCTACACTTTACCAGTTCTTCCTGGTTGCGAAGATGACATATTGGCCGGGAGGGACCGGGACGCTGACCACGTCCCACCCTACATTAGCGCACCCCAGTCATGACGCCTGTTGTAGGCAGAAGTTAGGAACGCAACGACCGGGCGGTGGTTCTTGGCCCGGAAATGGCTGTTGCACTTTTATCTGAATAAGCTCAAAATCCCTTTGATATACGTAATACTGAATTAGATACATACAGTAAAAGTAATTTGTAATCTGGTTGTGTTTAAAAACACCACGTAATGTATGAAGTAAGTAATAATGCCCAGCCTCAAAAGCAAAGTTAAAACGTTACATTGAAATTATAAAAGTGTAAACCTTGAAGATAAATTTATTTATAAGAGAAAGCGTTTTGTATATTTTAATATTGTGAACACAAAGTATTATTCCCAGAAAGGGTCAATTCGAATAAGCTAATAAACAAAATGATTACTTGAGCGTTCAAATGACCTTTCTTGGGTGCGACTAACCTTAATTTTGTATTCAGGGATATACAAATCAGAATACATTTACTTATTAATTTTGTGGTTACTGTTTGCAGCTGTGTGCGTGTTTGTTGCATGAGTGATTGGAGAATCCAGTGAGGTTTTATAATAAAATAATAATAAAACTTTAGTTACAAGTCCAGCATGACCTGAATGTCTTTAAGAAATACAGGATTCATTTCTATAAAAATTGTTATAGGGTCAAGTATATGACGATTAAGATGTTTTATTTAAATTGTACACGATATGTTTTATTACACTTTCTATTTATGGTGTATTTCAATTGGTATAGCTTCATATAATATCTAACGTTGCACTGAGTTATTTGAAACTGATACATGCGAAGTGCTTGAAAACTTGATCTTTAACTATTTTGTCACCCCTGAGATCTGTTTTAAATGGAGCACAGTTATTGTTCCAAAAATATTCAGCTCATACCAAAGTTTTAACGCTACAGTTAAATGAGATAAACAGAGACCCATTTCATCACAATGGAATGTGACAAAAATGTTTGGCAAAGTCTTTAAATGCGACTATTTCGGTACACTTTCCCTCTTTATGAATTTTATGGGAAGCGCTGAAGTTCTTAAATCATTTTTTGGTATTTTAATGAATTAAACAAATATTTATCCCAACTTATATTGAGATAAGACACTTTAAAAATATTTCTCGACATGGAGGTTCAGTTTTCTGCCATAATTTTCTTTGGGAGTTCTCCAAAGTTTGCTATAAATCTCTTTCGCAGTAGGCACTTCAAAATGTGGCGCCGCATCATATAGTTCTAATTTATTAAATAAAAATGTCTTGACTAAGGAAAAAATCATTAAACTTCTTGCATATGTATAATATATGTAATATCTAAAATTATGTTCCATTTATACACTAAAATCATCTTGAATTGTAGGAACTTGAGCCACTTAAATTTTCAGAATCATATAACTAGACAAAAAGTTTGAAAAAACCATAGATAAAAAAGGAAAAATTCAAATTTTCACACTGTAATATATCTTTAAAATAGCGGTTTGTTATGTGACAAAAAGGTCCCAATTCAAGTTTGCTCAACAAAATGATATTCAGATTATGTCTGTCAATCCAAAAATTGACATAATTTTCATGTTTTCCAGCTTAAATATTTTGGGAATTATAATGAAAACCGCTAGGAAAAATTGTCCCCACATTTTATTATGGATTTACAGACTGTATTCTTAAAAGATATTCAGAGGGCATAGTGTTTTCGATTAATCTTTTATAACTCATTGTTAAAACACCGACTGAAACAGCATTTAAAATTTAATGCTATCATAAATTACATTTTAAAGCCAAAGATTATTTCTACCTTGTACTAGGCTGAATGCTCTTTCTTTTTTTAAGTAAAACTACTAACACCTTAATTTTGTAGAGAAATGTTCGATCTTAAAGTAAGTTTAATTTATAGCATGTAACTATTTTAACCGACTCTTCATAGAGATTGGGTGTACCCTAGGCCAAAATCCAAGCTATCTACCAAAGAAGCTGTATATTTTAAGTCTGGAGTCGAAAAAGAGACTGTGATCCTATATTTCTCTATATTTAAACTTTGAATCACATGCCTATTAAGTAAACCTCGTGTGAATGTTGATGTTAACCTAGCGTGTGTAAATATACTATTAAATAATATTTATTACTATATATCAATATATTCAACTGATGCATGTGAAGGAATGCCTTGCACCTTCGACTGTAATCTGGTGACGTGCAATATAAGGCTTTCTTCATCCAAATATATCCACAAAACGTTTTACTTGGATGAATTTAATGTATGCGTGAAAGTGGTAAATAAATTATTTGTACAAAATCGTCGTATGTTTATTTCCTGTGAAACCCAAACCCTCAGAAATGCCCAGGGACCTAGTAACTGGATCAAAACCTAAGCGGATGGCTCCGTGGTAACGTGCGAGGCTCACATACGGAGGTCCTGACTTTGATTCCCGTGGCCGACAACTTTGACTATGTGTTTCTTCGTAGTTTTCTCCGTTGGGAAAGGTGAATGCTGAAAGGGTCGTCTTCTATTATGAATTACCTTTTCCCGATTTCCTAGCTATTGAGTCCTAGTTGTGTAGTATTGATCGGTGTCAGATAGATGGTAAAAAAGGGTAAAAGTAAAGGGTACAGACACAGAGGGGACACCTCGCTCACTTCGACCTACACATATCTATGCCGCTACCACCCCAGGAGGCAGGGATGAAATGAGGGAACCGAAGGTGCCACACAGAGTCGCAGCTAGACAGGCCACAGAGAAGCGCGGAGGTCCCTAACGAGTGCTGAGATCTCTTCATCCCGGCGCCTGGCCCCGCTAAGCAGCCAGCACACCGCGGGCCCGGTGTCGCACGGAGCGCCCCCCCCCCCTTCCGACGGAGGACAAGGCCGGCCAAATGCCACCTAGTGCCGAGAACAGCAGTTACCATGCGCAATCATCCGCGCCGTCTGCCCGACACTGCCAGCATTACACGCCTGAAAGTACACCTGAAAGATGATAAGGAAATGGAATGAAGGGAAATGATGGAAAGAAAACCGTGGTATGAAATAATGCAACCCAGCATTCGCCTAAGTGACATGGTGAAACCACGGAAAAACCCGTCAGAGTGCGCGGCCACGGGGATCGAACCCGCGACCTCCCGAATGCGGGCCACAGACGTTACCGCCTGAGCCATTCCGCTCGGTTAGGGACTGCGTAGTGACGGTGGTTGTCGGATAGATAGCACAGACGCTTGCTCATTACCTCTGGTGGGTCGATTTCTTCCCGATTCCGCCAGAGAGAAGCCTTCTCTTAGCTTGACTGAAATAGGGATCTCTGAACGTCTGTTGGCCGATCTGCCTGCAGCCTGCAATCTTCTGGTGGATCCTTCATCCCATCTGTTCCCCTGGCGGGACTGGGAAAACTCGACCACCTGAGGCGGTTCAGAGAAGGCTGCCATATAGCAAGGCCGATAAGAACCAGCGCCATCTGTCTGACACTAGACAGTCGCTAAGCATAGCTAAAACATGAAAGAGGAAGCAGAATGATAGGAAACAGGGAAAGGAAATTCGCGGTAAAAGAGAAATCACTGCAGTATTCTTCCTGTCAATAAGGGAAAATCACGCAAAACGCATGATCAGAATGGCTACCACGAGGAACCGAACCCAAAACCTCCCGAATGCGGTCCTCGCGGGGGTATCGAAGCCTAAGCAATAAGCGCTTAGTAACTGCGGATACAACATTCAGATGTTTATCGGAATCATGAGGAATAAAGTCAGTAGTAGATCTGATGCAATTAAAGCTTGCCTATCTTTAGGATGCGCAGTAGACAGTGAGACCGGCAATTACAATATGAAGAGGGGAAATGACATGTGGCTTTCAATAGAGCGAGGTAACTCGACTTTATCCGAGTAGTACCGAAGTTTCGCGCAGCTCTCGTTGGCAAGTTTTAGTTACGTCACATCTAATAGTAAACAACTCTTGAGATGGTATAGAAGACAAGGAAACTTTCCGACAACGCACTTAAACTTGAAAAATATGTAACATACAAAATGGATGCTATTTGACACATATATTTTCCTTCGTATTTTAAGGAGCTATGCACATTTTCCCCATGGGGTAAGTATTTGTTTATCTCTTATGGTTTTGTACAATTGTAAAAAATTAAGAAGACCTTACGAACTATTCACAGAAAATTCAAGGTATGCAAGTTATTTTTTATTTCAATATCTCAAGCACAATATACCTGTGTTCAGCTTGTAAGTACCTATAACAAAAGAAATGTTTATAATTTCAGAGCTATACATACAGAAGGGTTAAGGCTGGTACCACTTGAAAGAGGAATTTTAATTAATTGTTGTGCGATGCGCAGATCTTTGCATAGGAAAAGGCATATATAATCGTTCATCAGTCAGCATGTGGACAATTTTCCGGTAAATATCTCAAACATATGGCATTTTATTAAAAATCGTTAGACATTTTCAAGAAAATCAAAATTTTCGAAAAATATTCCATGTAAAGGGTAGTTTAGGGTGCAGGAATCTTTGTGTCACATCCTTGAAAGACATTAAACTTAAATTCCAACTTTGGTTTTTAACCGGCTTTTCGTTTGCTGTCCACAGACTGGGACGCACGCACGCACGCACGCGCACACTCTCACGAACCTTTTAAAATGCTTCTTTTTTATTCAGGGGCCTCAAAACATATTTCCGCTGAAATCTAGACATCGAATTTTTGGGTGGAATACAATACTTCCTCTACTTACTATACGTAGTAGGGAAGGTAACAAAGGCACTGTTTGCCTAGCATGCGATTTCTTTTGTTTTTATTTTTCCTATCTCAAGTATTATAATATTTACAACGATTTAAAGTTTGAAGTGACTTTAGAAAGAACCTTTTATATGATATATACTCGTACATAGTAAATATGCTATCCGCATGAATATATTCTTTATTCCATGCAAACATTGTAACATATATATTACAATCCCTAGAAACCAGACAATCAACAAGATTCAAGTTTTGTGATAAAAGTTTTCACACAGAGAAGAGACGTCTACATAAAAAACGTCAGAAGTATGTAAATTTGCTACAATCAATTAATTATTGTACAGAGCAAGTATACTAAGCATTTAAGCAATATGTGTGAGTAAACATTTAATTTAAAGCTGTAAGTAAATGTTCGCTTCAATTATTACGAGTACAACTTGTTTGTCACTAAGTCGATCAGTAAGCCAGCACCTAACCGACTGGGCCACCGATACGGACATCATTGGTGGGATTTCCACTATTAAACCATCAGAGAAAGGAAAATGTAATGAACCAGTTGAATATACAGGATGGAATGTAATGCTTCGGCCGAAGATTAACCAGGGATTCTACATGATGAATGTAACAAATATATACAATACAAATATTGTCAATAAAGAACCGTTCACTGTAAAAAAGTCGTGTCAAATATTTGGAGTTATCTACATAGCTTCTTGAAGAATGTATATAAGTGGTTTATTATTTCACTAAGTGTCGTCGCGCAAACATGTAAACAATGCAGGAAGCTAGATGGTTCCTAATATTTGACACATGATGAAACTGTTCTTTATTGACAATAATTGTATTGTACATATTTGTTACACTAATCATGTACAATCCCTGGTTAATGTATGGCTGAAGCAATACCTTCCACCTGGTAGAAAGCGTAATACAAATTGTAACTGAATATTTAAATAATTGGGGAGACCATGCAATGAGAATGGCACTGTGCCGTATATCCTTTAAAGTATTGCAGTATAATCCAGGAGGTCGCAGAAATCCAGGAAGACCTAGGGAAAGATGGAGAGATTCATTTTGGAGATTGGGCAGGGCAGTATGGCTAAAACTTGATGAGTGGGTGAGTGAGTGGGTGAGTGAGTGGGTGAGTGAGTGAGTGAGTGAGTGAGTGAGTGAGTGAGTGAGTGAGTGAGTGAGTGAGTGAGTGAGTGAGTGAGTGAGTGAGTGCATAAATAAAACAATGAAACAATAAACGAATGAACAAACGAACAAATCAACAAACGAACAAACCAGCAAACGAACAAACCAGCAAACGAACAAACCAGCAAACGAACAAACCAGCAAACGAACAAACCAGCAAACGAACAAACCAGCAAACGAACAAACCAACAAACGAGCAAACCAACAAACGAACAAACGAGCAACCGAACATACGAACATACGAACAAAGGAGCAAATGAACAAAGGAACAAACGAACAAACGAACAAACGAACAAACGAACAAACGAACAAACGAACAAACGAACAAACGAACAAACCAACAAACGAACAAACCAGCAAACGAACAAACCAACAAACGAGCAAACCAACAAACCAACAAACGAGCAAACCAACAAACCAACAAACGAGCAAACCAACAAACGAGCAAACCAACAAACGAGCAAACCAACAAACGAACAAACCAACAAACGAACAAACGAACAAACGAACAAACGAACAAACCAACAAACGAACAAACCAACAAACGAACAAACCAACAAACGAACAAACCAACAAACGAACAAACCAACAAACGAACAAACCAACAAACCAACAAACGAACAAACCAACAAACCAACAAACGAACAAACCAACAAACGAACAAACCAACAAACGAACAAACCAACAAACCAACAAACGAGCAAACCAACAAACGAGCAAACCAACAAGCGAACAAACCAAAAAACGAACAAACCAACAAACCAACAAACCAACAAACCAACAAACCAACAAACCAACAAACCAACAAACCAACAAACCAACAAACCAACAAACCAACAAACCAACAAACCAACAAACCAACAAACCAACAAACCAACAAACCAACAAACCAACAAACCAACAAACCAACAAACCTCAGAACCAACAAACAAGACATCAACAAACAAATAAAACATAGTAATAAATTTCATTTTCAATTATTAGGTCCTATGGCGTGTTACGACCTCACAGTTGAAGTTTTAATCCGCTTCCTTGGACGACAGAAATATCTTTTGCTGTTTGGACGATAACGATTATATTTCCACACATGCGATGCACATGAATAATTATTCATTTGTTCTGATAATTTTGTATGTATCGATTAGGGGCTCTCATTGTAATTCTTCCACTATTTCCTCGTCATTATCTGTTATTTGAGATACTCTGTGTGTATCTTATCTTCAGTAGCAGTTATTCTGCATCATTCTTTCTTAATATCCATGCTTGACTTCCGTAACAAACTACAGCTCTCGCCAATTCTTAAGGGGAGTCGAAATGCCCTATCTCTGCAATGTTAATAGATGACCAATTATCTGGAATACTATTGAAGATAATTAGCTGAATTTTAAGACATGTTCAGTGGTATTTTTACAGTTGACTGATGAAACAAATACACACTTTGTTCATCAAAAGCAAAGCAAAGATTCTATTTTTAATACTATGTCTGGATTTTCATTGAAATATAAGGCATTTAAAATTAATACGACTAAATAGTATGTCTGATACATAAAAATTCTTTTCATTAAAACAAAGCTTATTTAGTTGCAAATGTGTTATAACTATTTCAGCATGTTATAACAATAACGTTCAGAGGTAATATGCCAATGTGTAGAAAATTGTTAGGTCATAAGAAAATGCAGTTAAATATAATCAGAAAGCTTAAAACCTATAGGCAGCTTTATTTTCAACAATAATTTATTGTGTTTAAGATTAACGTGCCACTATGGAACTTATAGCAAAAGAGCGCTAGACCTGAAATATTCATATGGAAGTAAAACCTGAATTTGAAAAAATCACAAAATTCACAATTTTGACTCCCCTTAAGTGGATTCTATCCTTGTATCAAAGAAGGCCTAGTGAGGCGGAAACCCGCGCCCGCCGATTAAAACCCGCGTAACTATGTAATAATTTGTATATCATTGAAAATGGAATGTAGGCTTTACCTGACAACTCGACTGGTGGGCCGAGGGTACAGGCAGGAAAAGTAACGGTGCCTCGGGAAGGCAACAACCCCTGAAAGAAAGGGAACAATAGGGTTGAAAAACCCAACGCGTGAAGACGTACGTGCCTAATCGCAAGGTGAAGCTGGCCAAGCGGAAGGGCCGAGTTGAGAAATACAGTTCTTCGGGAGAGAAAGACACTTGCTTGGCAGATCTTCAGGGGGATAGACAGACATGTGCGTTACGCGGATCACAATACTTCATGGTCTTGTGTGTCGGAAGGGGCCATGAGTAAAGTGAAATAAACATTAAACGGAATAGAAGACTTCAATTTATTACTTGGACATTCCTCAGCTGGACAACCCTGAGATAAAGACCTCGTGCTCAAACAAAAGTCACACTGTAAAAAGCCGGAGCAATCAAGAGCACCCACACCTTTCTGGCCTACACCTTCCCAAGTAGACCAGAAAAATAGCATCACCCACACCCATCCAAAAATCCCGCACCAAAATGGCACCCAACGTGTCATAAACTACCCACACCAGCACCCAACTACGTCCACGAAGACCTCATCAACTTCAGCAGCGACCTGGTCCGAGCTGGGTTTCACCGCTACACAGACCGCCGCGCAGAGAACGACACCGCCTAGGAAGCATCACACCGAAGGACACCACACACGTCATTAGTGACCATCCTCAACACCCAGCACGTAAACGAGGTAAACTGTTCATCAAAACAACAACAACGAGTAAGTACACTTTTATACTCCAGTGACACATCCCGACTCAGGATAGGCAGCCAGTACAAAACTAATTATACAGTCGTATGAAATTGAGAAACGGAAAAATAATAAGCGTTGACATGGCGGAACAACAGGCCCAAGAACAACAAACAAACATTACCGTAGAGGAAATTTCTCCTGAAACTGCACCCAGCCTCACAACTATGATGCAACAGATGCTTCAGCAGTTCCAGAATTTGGAAAGTAGATTAAGAGAACAGAGTACACAGTTAGACAACAAAATAACCACTCAAGGAGCGCAACTTCAAAGTAGCTTAACAGAACAGAGTAAACATATAGAACAACAAAACCAAGCCCTGGATAGCATTTGCCTAGGCCAAATCAGAATTGAAGCAGAATTCCTAAACTTACGCACAGAAGCGCATGACACGCAAAAGGAATTAGAAACTATTAAAGACCAAGTTAATCGTGTTTCGACTACTAGCAATAAGTTGCATGCACAATTGAGCGAGGAGCTGCACTCCACCTGTGTGAGATTGGAAAAGCGGCAGCAAAGTGCCGAAGCGAGAACGCAAGCCGAATTTTCTGAAGTAAGAAAAGTTATACAGACGCAACAAAATGAACAGAGACATGAACTCACGAAAATGCAAGATATAATAACACAGGCAGTAGCGGCTCATCGCTCAACACTTACATCTGTAGAACACCACGCGCAAGAAATGGCAGTGCTCAAAGAAGCCATAAATGGGCTCACCATAACAAAGAGCAACCAACCTCAACAAACGTAGTGCGTCAGAGAGCCAGGGGATGTTGAACGCGCGTTCTGCGGCGTCTTCAACATCGCCTGCAGAATCGTGTAGTAGTATAAGTCCGGAGAGCACACAGACCCATTGCATGACACATGGTTTCCCCAACCACTACCATCTATTAAACGAAATTGCAGTACCCACTTTTAATGACGCGAGAGACAACGCTAAGCGGTATGTAATGGATCTCGAGTCATACTTCCACCTAAAAGCTATCCCAGAATCGTTTAAAACGATAATAGTGAAGAAAGGCCTACAAGGACGATCACTCACTTGGTTTAGGTTAGCGGTAGGCGACCATGCCACATACTCAGATTTTAAACATCATTTCCTCGCCAAATACTGGAATAGTGCAACTCAGTACGCGGTACGTACAAAAATCAACAACGGAAAATTCGATGTACGCGCAAAATCCATGGTGGATTACTTCCTAGACCTCGCCCAACAGAGCCAGCTACTGGACCCTCCAATGGAAGAACAAGAATTCATTTCTCTTGTCATAAGGCACTTTCCGGAACAGATAAAGAACCATCTCATTGTTGCCCGACCCAACAGCATAGCCGGAACGCTGGATTTATTAACAGCATTAGCGCCACATATGTCTGAATCGAACCCAGTCCCGCGAAATGAGGTCCCACACAATGAACACATTTTTAGTGGGACGAGGGCAAGAGCCAACTACAATGAGCGCCGATATGACCAGGGTCACACCCGGGAACGCTATCGAGAACAGGCACCCTCATCCAATTCCCGGAATGATCATAGACACCACCAACAGCGTCCACCCCGAGAAAGACCCCATCACGGATACCAGGGACAACGGCACCATCAGATTAATTATGTGCAAATTCGGGGACAATGACGACGAACAAACGACACCAACAGATACCAGAACAGACATACCACACACCGAAGGCAGTACACGAGTAGCCCGCCACGAGAAAACTCCTCAGGGAGCCAGTGGCAGAATAATGTGTACAACGGCGCGGAAAACGCTGAAAACAGGCACAACATGGCGGATTTCAATATGTACGGAGGCAACAACCATGAGAACTATAACGCCACCCAATGGCACAACACCACCGATAGACCGCAACCCGCAACACATGCACACAGCCAAGGCGCCGTAAGCCGACAAAAATGGTTTGGCGGTTCACCATTCGTGACGTCCGAGAATGCTACATCAGGTGACGGAGCCACGGCGAAAAATGGTAATCGGGTTTTTAACAATTCGAGAAACTAAAACCGGGTTGGATGAGGTTCCCGATTCCAACAACGAGGCATATTTTTAACGAAGGAATCAATAGTACAATGCCAATGCTAAACGTGTGTGCGTTACTAGCCAGAGGAATAAAATGACAAAGAATTCAGAAACAGGTCATAATTGTATTTATAATGGAGGGAGTGCACATAGTTATCCCACACATTGCCGTACAAACACTCATCGGTAGTGATTTCGTTTACTCTTTCCAAGCTCGTATTTATTATGATAATAAGCAAGTCGCAGTACAGCGTAGTATTGGGGAGGTCACTGTACCTTTCACTCAGCTGATCGTGGAAAGGGAACAGTTGACAGAAGGCGCATTTCAGTTGGAAAAGGAACAATTGTTTGTTATAATGGTTCAGGTAGATAGGGAACATTTTGGCCGAACTCCATGTAACGGAGGCGAATGAGGCAGACGACGAAAGGGATATTTTTTTAATTATTGCGGAACCGAAAATGTGAGGTACGCGGAAATGCTTAGGGATGTAGAAACAAGTAGTACACCCCTCACGGTAAAAGCCTGCTACAGCCTGAATAAAGAGATAAAAATACAATCCATTGTCCCAACTGAACAGCTACCTGAACACCGTGACCATATGCGAAGAAAGATCGAGTGAAAGGTGAATGAAACCCTGCACTTAGACATCTATTGTGGCAATATTGATAGTTAACGAGCTGAGTGATCGATCGTTCGAAGTAGCAGATATGAGAACACAAAAAGTTATAGGCAGATATAATTTAGCGCTACTGCGACCATCCAAATAACTGGATAATGCAACAAACACATCCATTATATGACGCAGCGATGACCTCGCTTCATCAAAATATTTTACGTAATAATATTCAATATAGTAGGATCTCAGTGACGACACCTCAAGTTTAGCACTATCCCTTTTCTTTTTTCTTAACCCTAATAATAAACCTGATGTCATGAGTGGGTCAAACCATTAGTATTGTTAACGATTCTGTTCAATAGACTATAAGTACCTGTACATAGTAGAAATAGAATTTCTGAGGGACAATAATAATAAACTCACTCTCCCGAGTAGTATTAAGATAAAGCAGTGGCGGCTCGTGCCTTACAAACTAGGTGAAGAAGTTCACTTAAGCATGCTGAAAATACAATGCAAAGCCGGTGTCCCAGGGTCCAATATTTTTTACCAAAATTTTTGTATCCAATGGAATTGTACACAAAAGAAACAGTGTCTGTCAGCATTAGTGTAACATAAAATAAGCATGCCCGACTCACCTATTTCTTGAAAACTAAGTCGATCCTCCAATTTTTTAGAGCAGCAAATCTGTCGATAATGTCATCATAAAAGGGATGACGTTCCATAAGATCAGCTAGTAGCTACTTCTCAATGGAAATGATCGCCAAAGATGAAAGTCGTTCTTGTGAAGTGGTGTTCCTTGACCAAGTCTTGATTCTCTTCAGACAAGAAAAGCTTCTTTCAACGGATGCACTGGTTGAGGGAATTGTTAGAACCAGGGAGAAAGGTTTGTAGGTTTCCTCAAACACATCACGATTTTTCTTCAATGAGCACAGCACTTCTTGGAGTGTAAAATCCTTATAGATCAAATGATCTGCGTAAAACAAGCACAGTTCATTTTTAAGGCGTTGCGGCTTGCTGAATAATTGAGGGTAACACTGTTGCAACTGGCAGAGAGCGTTTGAAGGAAAATTCACGGAATGATTTTGAAATTTTGACGAGTCGACAAGACACAGGAACTGCAATTTCTCACAATCTTGAAAGCGAACGCTTATTTGCATCAATACGTTGTCAAGAATTTCAAAGTAAATGAGCTTAGAATTCTGGAAAGAATTGTCAGCTGATTCTCTTGCAGTACCCAGACTGGTGAGCTGTGACGCTTTGTTAAACAGTGTTCTGAAATATTCTTCATTGCGTCTGCTTTTTATTAAGTCGCTGGTATTTTGAATTTTCGTAACACAGTAGTTAATGTCGAGAGACTTTTTCTGAAGGATGTCAAACAAAATGTCCGTTAAACTGAAAATATCATCGAATAGCACTGCCAGAATGATAAACTGAAAATTGTTCATTTTGTTGAGAAACCCTTCGCTAGATGTGATTGTTGTGTCATCTGAATCTACATCGTTTATTAAAACTTCAAACACACGTTTCAGCTTTGGCCAATTGTGAACCATTACATGGATGACCTTTGAGTTGGAACTCCACCTTGTCTCAGTTAATGTTGGTATTCTTTTGGTCAAAACGGAATCCAACACGTACGACCGTTTTGCCGAACAATGAAAAAATGATGGAATACCACTAACATTCGGAAAAAATGTGCGACACTTAGAAACGGGTCTACAGCTTTGTTTTAAAATCAAATTTAAACGGTGAGCCAAACAATGTACAAAAATTGCTTGAGGAGCATTATTCTTTATTCTTTTTTGAAGTCCATTCAAATGTCCTGACATAACACTCGCTCTATCGTAACATTGTGCAACTAATTTACGTTCATAATTAAACTTTGCAAGAATACCATGCAGTAAAAGGAACAATGTTTCTGCAGACCTGTCAGCACTCACATCATGAAATCCCAAAAATCGTTCAACCAATGTGCTCTGTGTATTCACATACCTTACAATGATAGAGCACTGCGACTGTTGGCAAATATCTGTAGTGTCGTCAACTTCAACAGAAAAAAAATCTGAGGCATTAATTTCAGCTCTAATATGGCCCTGTAAGTATTCCGAAATACATCCAATCAGCTCATTCTGTACAGATTTAGAATCACCGCTGAATACACTTTTGATTTTACTATAGTGGTTTTGGATTTCTAATGGACTTTCAGAGATTAATACGGACACAAGCTCCTTGAAATTTCCCCAATTTAGCGAAAGCGCACTCTCATCATGACCTCTGAATGCAAGCTCTTGTTTACCTAAATACAATGCTGCTTTAATGATCAACTGCAGAAGAAGCCTATTTAATCTCACGTTTTCATTGAAACGCACATGAAAAAGTCTGCTGTTTTCTTGAAGAGCGTCAGCTATTGTGTTTCTGTTTTTTTCAAAAGTATTTAATTGTAATTTACATTTTAAATGTTCCGCCGAATCATTGTGCTTGTGAAGGGAACGGGTTATATTAATGAAATCTGTGAATCCCTCTTTGTTCCACACGTTAGTTTTGTTGCTAAAAAGTAAACAAGGCCAACAGAATAGCAATTGCAAACTGCGACTACTGCATAACCAAGAATAATTATCGAACCAAGAGCTTTTGAATTTAATGTTATATGACTTTCCTACTTTCTTGTCCTCTCTTTTAACGCGTATATCGATGATATCGGTGGGCCGCCCAAAGTTTAAAACATCTTTCTTGTCTTCATCTTTCCACCTGGAAAATGGGGTTTCTAACAAATTGCAAACTATGTCGTTCACTGGATTCATAACAAAACACTTATATTCCGTAATTCAAATATTAAAAGCACTGGAGTCTAGCAAACTCGCAAATTATACCGTTCACAGTTATCTAAAACACCACGTTTTAAGTTCACCACCAGCTCTTCCTCGAGGTACACGACTACTATCTTCTAAGCGCGCGAAAACAGAAACCATCCCCTCTACCGTATTCTGTGCCTCTACCCAAGTGCAAATATTTCTTGTTTGCCAGAAACATATGCATCCACATGTTATTTCCCCGTAGTACATTGTTTCGTGACGTCATGTTGCCATGGCAACCAAGCTGTCTAGTGCAGCAGTTCCTTTCCTAATCCTGACTTCGACACTTGTCCTTGTGACCGATCAGAGGGTGCCCTCCCACCAATTTTCCCTGCCGACTGCCTGGCTGTAAGTTCCAAACAAAAGAAGGGTTGGTCACTGACCCTGCTACGGCTGCTAGCAGTTGATATTTGTGACTAAACTGTTAGAATGGCAGTAATAATGCCAACATTAACAAAAATAGAATACTGCTATATTCAGGTGAAAACCTCTTCACCTGCTTCACCTGAATAGCCGCCACTGAGATAAAGGAAGAAGATATATAAAAGAAGTAGTACATTCTGTAAATCCAAGGGAGACAGTGAAATTGTATATATTTATACTGATGTCAGAAAACACTCAAGTGGATGTTAGGAGAACAAGGCAGTGTGTATAGTAGCCACAGTTGACAAAATGGCCGTGCTCCCGACTTTACTAGTAAACATGTCCAAATAAGATTGGATAGGATAATAGTACTATAGAGGAAAATGTATATACAATATAATGTATGCTAAATCCACACATAGTGTAAGTTAAGACGTGTGAATAGGCATGAAGTGCGCGAAATAGTGGACATGCCATATTCGTGTGATTAGAAGTGAAATACCACGAGTGTACCACAGAAAAGTGCACTCAGCAGTTTCCTGGTGCACAAAAACCGTCATTGCATCAGAGAAAACAGTACCCCAAAAACATATGGCAGTAATATCTGTATATACGTATATTACCAAAGTGTAACAATTTTAGCGTTAAGGCATTGCAATATTGTGTAACTTCAATTACATGTGCAATTTGATGTACTATTTAATAGGATAAGATGTTTTGTATATTTTGAGAATTCCTAAAATGTATCAAGGGTCAATTTTTGTAATATAACATGTATGTCATAATTAGAATACCTCACCTGACACACAAGACGGAACAAGGAAAATATATATATATATATATATATATATATATATATAGGGAACATTTATCGTCTGAGTACGCAGATTGCTAGTGGGACTGTCGAAGAAATTTTCGATTTTTCCTTAAAAAAAAACGGAAAATTCCTCCGAAGGGCATATGAGGCGGAAACCCGCGCCCGCCGATTAAAACCCGCGTAACTATGTAATAATTTGTATATCATTGAAAATGGAATGTAGGCTTTACCTGGCAACTCGACTGGTGGGCCGAGGGTACAGGCAGGGAAAGTAACGGTGCCTCGAGAAGGCAACAACCCCTGAAAGAAAGGGAACAATAGGGTTGAAAAACCCAACGCGTGAAGACGTACGTGCCTAATCGCAAGGTGAAGCTGGCCAAGCGGAAGGGCCGAGTTGAGAAATACAGTTCTTCGGGAGAGAAAGACACTTGCTTGGCAGATCTTCAGGGGGATAGACAGACATGTGCGTTACGCGGATCACAATACTTCATGGTCTTGTGTGTCGGAAGGGGGCATGAGTAAAGTGAAATAAACATTAAACGGAATAGAAGACTTCAATTTATTACTTGGACATTCCTCAGCTGGACAACCCTGAGATAAAGACCTCGTGCTCAAACAAAAGTCACACTGTAAAAAGCCGGAGCAATCAAGAGCACCCACACCTTTCTGGCCTACACCTTCCCAAGTAGACCAGAAAAATAGCATCACCCACACCCATCCAAAAATCCCGCACCACTAGGGAATTCCCATGGGTTTGATGTATTTAGACATATTCTGTGAAATGTCTCCTTCATAGAAAATGAATGTGCATTCTAGTTACACAAATGAATATAGATGTCCAAATACATTTTTCTACATAGGTATATATACGATATTTTCACCAGTAGGCCATAAGCTTTATTTGTGCTGTATTAATTTTAACATACCTACTTAATTTTGTTAAAATTATATGAACAAAATAATAATTATGATAACAACAAGAACAACAACATTTATAAGTACATATAAGACAAAGAACTACTGAATCAGGCTTCCCCAAATGTGACAACAATAAAACTCGAGGCTATGACGTCAGTTTGAGATTCAAAAGAGCCCTCAAAGCTACTTCAGCGGTAATCCAAAAGCACGTGATAAATGTTGCAAGAAACTGCCTGCAGGTGGCAGTGTACTACGGCTGGTTAGCTACTGCAGATAGTTGCGGTAACACTCAACAGAGTGCACAACTTAGCGGTATCATTACTGCGGCGAAAGGGAAACATATCAGGGATCGAAAGAGCCCTCCCTTCACAAATTAAAAGTTGCCTTTCATCGCCAAAAAGATGTCGACAAAGCTGGGCATTATGTAAGGAACGCTAAAAGTATCGTGATTATTTTTAACTCATAGTGTCATTTTCATACTCTACTACAGAAATCAGCGCGCACTTCCTTTTAAAGAAATGCTTCTACCGTCGCACTCTATCTGGAAATGCTATATCGAAATTTTGTTTGGGAATAAACCCCTTGTAGTTTTCGTATCACACAAAATGAAAGGACAGTGCAAACCAGATGCATCTGCCTCTGTTTACATGAGACATAACCTAAGTTGTTACGCGTCTGGGTTTTATTAAACATTTTTAATGTGTTACATTCACGGCAGTTTCTCTATCCACTATTATTTATTTTTTATAGCTTCTACAACGATTCTTAAGAACAACGTTGTTCTCTCTACTTCATGTTATCAAGATAAACATTTCGGAACCAATTTCATCACAGGCCCCAAAGGGATACATTAAACCAAAACGATAGTCAGATGTTACAATGCAAGTCGCTCTTTCATAACATAAAGAGTAATGGCCGAATGCGATAGCACTTCAAAAAATGACCAAGTATTGAACATTTCAAACCAACGAAAGCGAATACCTCGGAAATGACTAATGCCACAATAAATGTTATTTGAAGTAAATTGTGTGTTGTGTGACATGTATCTGTGAAAATTAAACAACCCAGTTTTCTTTAGATTGCTTCGACATTTTTGGCCATATACTTGGCATATAAAATATATAGTAAACGCAAAACTTTAATAACCGTTGTTAAGATATTCATTTTTTATTCATAATTACTCACCTTTTGATATATTAAACACTACTTGGACATAATGGTTTACTATATCGCTACAAAATTTTTAATTTGAGCTAAGTATACAAATATAAAGACAGTTTGCAGGCATTTTTTAAATTTTAATTAGTTTAAGAGAGGAAAAAAGGAAATTGCTCGCATGTTATAGAATTTTTCAACTTTTTCAGATTTAGTTATGCAAAATAATTAACATCAATACAACACTGAAGCTGTTATTGAGATAGGTAATCGTTTATCTTTGAATATATTTATGATATCTTATTTTTACAATGAAATGTAATATTTATTTTAAGTCTATACATGGAATATAAGATGTAAATAGGTTTAAACTACTGAATAATAAGGTAGCGTCTTTTATTTGATTAACACAATTTCTATTTCATATGTTTTAGATAGCGCAAAACAATTTTTAAATTTATAATTCCTGAAGCTAAACTGAAAATTTCAAACTATAAACTGTAGTGGAAGGAGCACTCCGAAAAGTGAAAAGCGCTAGGGGGGGGGGGGGGGGGGGAGAAAGGACTTGAGAAAAATATACTTTAAAGTTCAACTCAGCCGTTTGTGCCCGCCTCTGTAGTGTGGTGGTAACGTTTCTACCTTACATTCAAGAGGTCCCGAGTTCGAATCTCGGTAAGGGTGAATTACGTGGAAGACGCATGTTGGGTAACTTAATGCTCTATGGACCTCAGGCTCATTTGGGCATCATTTCACCAATTTCATTTATTCACCGTCCCATATGACACTACGTTGGAGGACGTTAAAAAATCTGATGACTTTCTCTACTCTTGTTCTAACCATTCTTACAAATTCTTATTCCTCTATCTTCCTCATGTTAGTTGAGATAGACATTTGTACAAATTATCTTATTGCTTATTTCCTTGTAGGTACAAGGGGAATATGGTAGGCTTTAAGCGATAGTCAAGTCTTTTTTTTAAAGCTTTGAGATTCCGCTGTCTTTGCACGGCTAAGATATAAGCAAATAAATAATGATCTTCCATTTGATGACAGCTTAAGTCTTTCAAAACTCATACAAATAACAAGGAATATCTCCAAAATGGTTCACTCTACAAAAATTCATTTGGGCATACATAAATTGTGTTTTAACGAGATCTACATTTTTGTATAGTAAGATTTGGTCTATCACTTATGGTTCACCAGTTATACAAAAGTCATCCAGAGCAAACAGAACCACATGGGTTATAGCCAGAAAATTCAAAATATACATTTCATTTGTCATGAAAGTATCTCAAACACATGGCATTTTAATCAAAATTGTTTGAGCCATTTCCAAGAAAATTAAAATTTTCCAAACATTTTCCGGTTTTTAACCGACTTTCCGCTTTTGAGTTATGTTATCCACAAACTGACACACACGCACTCACTCACGCACACACACAGACTTTTCCTAAATGTTTTTTTTTTTTTTTTATTCAGGGGGCTCAAAACATGTATTTCCAGTGAAATCTCGACATGGAATTTTTGGTTGGAACACAATGCTTCCTCTACTTACTATACGCAGTAATGTAAACCCCGCGCGACAGCCCACGAAGGGCCAAGGCCTACTGCCCAGCCGCTGCGTCCCCCACCTCTGCCCACTACAGGCGTCATTGGTGAGGTGCAGTACTGGAGCGTGGGACGTGGTCAGACTATACGCAGTAGAAAAAGTAAAAAGAACTTTTAAGAGGTGGTCGTCAAGTGACGGATTTAAAATTATTATTATTATTTTTTTTTTATTTTTATTTATTTATTTTTTTTTTGCTTGCGCAAGAGATAAAAATAAATAAAGACTTAATATTTGAAGAAGGTATAAGTACTTGAAAATTCAAGAATTATCTCGGAAATAGAGATTAGCATTTCCATTTCTACGAATGCCCTGATGTCCTTGCACCCACCGCAATTCTAGGCTGTTGCGAGTTGAGAGAGCAATCAGGGAAGTTAGTTATTCCCAAACCAGTTTGATTTTACCTAGTGCGGAGAGTGTTTTGACTGTCTGTGACGAGATTTCGTTTAGCTAATCTTTCTCAAGCCTTGTTAGAGCAGAGCTCAGAATAACAAACGCTTTTGTCTGGAAAACTGATATATTTCCCAAAGCTTATACTCGAGATAGGTCGATTGTGACCCTTGACACCGGATCCATCTGTCAGCCACCAAGTTTGTCACATTCTTTATCAGGCGTGATTTCTTCCGTCCAGACGTCTCGAGACCTCCAAAAGAACAGTATTGAGTATTCATTAAACCAGACAGTATACTTAATCCTTAGATAAGCAGTAGACATGTTCTGAAATGTGTATTACTTTCTCTACTGGTAAGTAGGGGAAGTATTGTATGCCACCCAAAAATTCGATGTCGAGATTTCACCGGAAATACATGTTTTGAGGTCCCCTGAATCCAAAAAAAAAAAAAAAACATTTTTAGAAAAAGGTCCGTGTGTGTGTGTGTCTGTCTGTCAGTCTGTGGACAGCATAACTCAAAAACGAAAAGTCGGTTAAAAACCAAAGGTGGCATTTAAGTTTAATATCTTTCAAGGATGCGACACGAAGATTTTGAAGAAAATAGCCCCACCCTAAACTACCCTTTACATGGAACATTTTTCAAAAATTTTGATTTTCTTGAAAATAGCTCTAACGATTTTGATTAAAATGTCATATGTTTGAGATAATTTTATGACAAATGAAATGTATATCTTGAATTTTCTGGCTATAGCCCCTGTAGTCGTATTTACTCTGGACGACTTTTGCAGAACTGGTAAACCGTTAGAGATAGACCAAATTATACTCTACAAAAACTGTAGATCTTGCTAAAATACACAATTTATGTCTCAATAAATTTGCTTGTAGGGTGAACCATTTCGGAGATATTCCTTGTTATGTGTGTGAGTTTCGGAAGACTTAGAACTTTCGTGAAATGGATCATCGTTGTTCATTTTTTTACGTTAAGTGTGCAAAGACAACAGAATCTCAAACGTTTGACTATCGCACAAAGCCTACTGTATTCTAACATTCCCGTTGCACCTACAAGGAAATAAGCAATAAGATAATGTTTATCTCAACTAACAAGAAAGAAGATATAGGAATAAGAGTTTGTAAGAATGGTTAGTTCAAGAGTAGAGAAAGTCATGTGAGTGCAACACATCAGATTTTTCTTTCATATGTCTCGGCCAAAGATGACCAAATCAACTAATCTCATAGAAGTTTCTAGATCTGAGATGTGAGAACTTTCTACGTGCACACACCTTGTTGATGTTTGAAAGCTACTTCCATTTTGTGGGCCGCGCCGGCCTTGACATTGAAACCGACTTTTCCTTGCTAATGACACAGGATGAGCAAGGTGAAGACTCAAGTGAAAGTTCGGCAGTGACTTATGAAATCGCTCGTGATCAAGTCATATGCCGTCAGCTTCCTTTGTTTATGGAAAGTTATGCTATGTTCTGTTGATATCTTCATCAAACTTGTTTGTCTTCAACACATGATAGTTCAATATGGCGGCCGTACATCGGAGCACTTTCTAACACCTGTTGATCTGGGCAAAAACCTACGTGCGAGTTTTATTAACGAACAACGTTTTGGCACAATTATCTTATGCGAGCATACGTCCCGATTTACCTATTAACACGTCCCGATAAGGCCGTGCTTTTTAGAATAATAGAATATTCTAATAGTGTCTAATAACAGTGTCCTCGATGCTTGTGATACCTCGATACTCAAGATACTTGCATGGTATCGACATCCAAGGATACTTCAGAAAATTCGCCTGCTACTTCTTCGATACTTCAGTGGTGATTTTATAATTTGCATTACTTTCTCTACTGGTAAGTAGGGGAAGTATTGTATTCCACCCAAAAATTCGATGTCCAGATTTCACCGGAAATATGTTTTGAGACCCCCTGAATCCAAAAAAAGCATTTTTAGAAAAAGTTCCGTGTGTGTGTCTGTGTGTCAGTCTGTGGACAGCATAGCTCAAAAACGAAAAGTCGGTTAAAAACCAAAGTTGGTATTTAAGTTGAATGTCTTTCAAGGATGCGACACGAAGATTTTGAAGAAAATAGCCCCACCCTAAACTACCCTTTACATGGAAAATATTTTGAAAATTTTGATTTTCTTGAAAATGGCTCTAACGATTTTGATTAAAATGTCATACGTTTGAGGTATTTTTATGACAAATAAAATTTACATCTTGAATTTTCTGGCTATAGCCCCTGTAGTCGTGTTTACTCTGGACGACTTTTGCATAACTGATAAACCTTTAGAGATAGACCAAATCTTACTGTACAAAAAATGTAGATCTTGCTAAAATACACAATTTATGTCTCAATAAATTTTCTTGTAGGGTGAATTTTTTCTGAGATATTCCTTGTTATGTGTGTGAGTTTCGGAAAACTTAGAACTTTCGTGAAATGGGTCATCGTTGTTCATTTTTTTATATGTTAAGTGTGCAAAGACAACAGAATCTCAAACATTTGACTATCGCACAAAGCCTACTGTATTCTAATATTCCCTTTGCACCTACAAGGAAATAAGCAATAAGATTATTTGTACAAATGTTTATCTCAACTAACACGAAGAAGATATAGGAATAAGAGTTTGTAAGAATGGTTAGTTCAAGAGTAGAGAAAGTCATGTGAGTGCAACACATAAGATTTTTGTATATTAAAATCACAAAATATTATTGCCGCAAGTGAACATTTTGAAGTAGTCGCAATGAGCACGTAAACAGTAGAGACGAAGATGGAGATAAGTTCAGGAAGAACCTTCCTTCAATTCCTGCTTATTCAGTACAAAGTGAAACCCAAACATCTAATTACCTCACTGCAAGTCAAACAAGAACCTCACTAATTATATACATGTTGAGTTGAATTTTCTAGGAAGTGCTTCAAGTAAAATTCATGTTAAATTTTTGTTTCGGATTTTCGTACACCTGTGTAGGGATACTGACATACTCGTAAAACTCGATCAATTCACAAACTTTTATTTATTTTATTTCAGCGGTCACCTGCTGCAAAGCCTGAGAAATTGCCAGGAATGTGATACCTGTCCAATAACATTATGCAAGAAAATAATCGTGTGTCAGATTCACTGCCAGTTACAAAATTTCCAAAACTAAAAATATTAGCCGCTAAATATTTGTGTAGAATTGACCACGAACGACTGAGAATGCTAGTAGTTTTCAGCAAAAACTTATAAAACTGAACTGTTTTATAAACGCATTTTGATTTTAAATGTCTAATGTGGAGTTTAAAAATAAGTACACTGGTGGTTTTAAGTTTTGTCTCATTAAATATGTAAAATGTAAACCCCGCGCGACAGCCCACGAAGGGCCAAGGCCTACCGCCCAGCCGCTGCGTCCCCCACCTCTGCCCACTACAGGCGTCATTGGTGAGGTGCAGTACTGGAGGGTGGGACGTGGTCAGCGCCCCGAGCCCTCCCGGCCAGTTATGCGGTCTTCTCGACCTGGGGCCGCTACTTCTCCATCAAGTAGCTCCTCAATTGGTCCCCCCGGGACCTAACGAGGCTGAGTGCACCCCGTGCCAGACCTCCCAGAGGGGATAAAATCCCCATGCTGGTACCGGGGATCGAACCCGGGTCCTCCGCGCCACAGGCAAGCGCGCTGCCAGCTGCGCTACGGAGGCGGCCCCATTAAATATGTAGATGCACCTAATTAATTAATTTAATTGCTATTACACAGCTCTCCCAACATTCTATTTTGTATTGTATGCTTGGCTAATCGCCAAATAAATTCGGCACATATATGTACTTTTTCATGGAGACATTTTTATGCTATCCATTTTGGTTTTGTTTTAGATAATACATTCACATATCCTTCTCTACTCGTCCTTCAACATCCAATTCCGAGTATTTTTTATGAATGAAATGGAAGTGCAACACCTTACATTCAAAGTTTCCTTTACTCACGGGTATTTGTGGCCTGTAGTCTCCTGCGGTTGTTTCGCTCATCCCTTCCTTCTGACGCGTGTTATACTGGACGAGGTATAACTTGACACTTGCTTATTAGAAAAAGAAAGAGATACTAACCATTTCTTTCTAGGCCGTCCCTGTTTTGTGGCAAACCAGGCAGGGTAGATACACAGTGGCGTTATTATCACACTGACACCAGCAAGAGTTGCAACACCACTGATACCTGCTTACGCTTATACCCAGCAGGAATACAATAGGATTTTAAAAGGAACTAACCATTTCAAGGAAGATTTTCCACAGCCCATGCTAGACAAGGATAGCAGAAAAAGTGCCAACTTAAAACTCATCAACTATAGCCACAACAGATGTGTATAGGTCACAGTACGCGAGGTGTCCCCCTCAGCTATATAACCTATACCCAACCTATACACGTATTTTAACTAAATCACTTCCTGGATTGAGGCAGGTATTTACGTGTGTCAGATTGCTAACTTCAGTTATCTATTCGCATTATTTTAAGACACAATAGTGTGCAAAACAGCACTCTTTTGTGAAGTGTATTACATAATCTTGGAAATAAAAACATGTTTAAATCTCTTACCTCGATGCTGTAAAAAACACTCTCCAACCCCGGCATTTGTTTAAATGATATGCGAGATTTTCGATTGTTTCATTACGTACCTTATCAGGACACATTATTTTACCAACAGTATCAGTTCTCAATGATTGCCCACTGTGATTAAGGGTTTTTCATTCTTTCCTCGGGTCGGTAGGTGATAGCTGGGGTGGTTACTATTCCATCATGACTTTCCTGCCCATCATTTTCTCCATCTCTTTCAGGATTGAAGAACCAGGGACGGTGGTCGGCATGTTGCGGCTGGCAGGTGGGATTGCGCCTTGTGTAGGTTTCTCCCTGTCGTCGGTCGGACTGCTGACGGACCTGAGCGACTTGGCTTACGATCTGGGACACCTCGATGGCTTGGGGCTTGAATCACGTCGGATGTGCTCAATCTAGAATCGTAAAGCATCCGTCCACGTTTGCACCCTTCATCACCTCAAATCTCTCCCTGTCTCCCGCCCTCCCGAAGCACAGAGGGTCACATTGGCCTACGTGTGGTACTCGGGGGCCTCTCGAAACGTTTACGTCTGTTTTAAATTCACTCTAAAAGCGATAGGCTTGCAGATCTATGGCCACAACATACAGACAAACACAACCGGGACGCCTCCGCAAGTTTTTCATAGACGCGTTTGTTTAAACGGGCGTTAGTTGGTGTGTTTGACTATATCTGCTGTGTGCAAACAAGTATACATCTGCACAAGTACCCAGATAATAAGTGCATGTCAACATTTAAATGGAAATGAGATTCCTTGAAGAAATATTTACCCAAGAAGTGCACCAAACTGCAGTCTCTTGTATTTGCTTAGTGAGCTAAATCCAAACGCAAATGTGTGGCTGTGAATTTAATATACATTAAGCTGAGATGGTCGGTTCTCATTTATCACTGAACCTTTGGAGTACAAGCATCAGTTTTTATGCAACAAAGAATAGTAGATTATGTTCTTTAACAACTGCACGGCTTCTGCACTAAGGATTTGTCTTGCAATTCTGAAATATCAAACTTGAATATAAAAACAACTATAATCTTCCACTTTTTAACTCTCTCAGTTACGAGACGAAAGACTGAGTAATATTTACAATCATTATTTCACAAGTAAAACGCATACAATAGTATATTACGTAACGAGGCTATAATGGTAGCTAACTTTAATACGACAATTTGTGATTGACCATATTCCTATTTTTATAGTTGAAATATTGTAAAATATTGTACACTCACCAGGGACAATGACTTACATGTTGCATCAGCTTTGCAGTTCTGTGCAGGTGTAAAACGATCGATTCGTTTCCAGCACATCACAGCTACACGATGAAAATGATAACCTTGGAATGCTACGTATTATTGAAAAATAGAAGGCAAATTGAGTATATTGGTTTTCAGACGAAACTTCATTTCATGTATAAGTTATTTATTGTACAATTAGTGAAATTAATTTGCGGGACTGTGCTTAGTGCAATATTCTTGGAAGTTGATGCTGTATTGAGGTTAATTGTGTGTTTTGTGTAAGTTGCATCTCACTGTCAGTAGTGTCCGACATTTTAGTGCTTTCTAAACTCGCGCTAGTTGCGTTTCGAGAATTAATCGATATTGCACTTTGCCATTGCTGCATGGGAATTCTCTGATTGGTGGAACACATGTCCTTTAATGAACATTGAATTGTCCGACTGGATGAAGACCAGTCCTTTAATGAAAGTTTGAACTTAAGAAGGAATATTAAAGGATCGATATCAGGCATATAATTAATAAATTTGGGTATGGTAGAGTATAAATAATATTATAAAAGGGGACGAAACAAATGAATTTCATTCATCACATTATTTATGGGCCATGAGGAAATAATATTCGTTTGAACTCAGTGCCCAAAGGCAATAAATGTGTCAAGAAAGAGATTGGAAATGGCAGCTTATGAAGGACTTCAATTCTAGCATCACTTGTACAATTCCAAAATGGTTGGAGGCAAGTTGTATTGTGTCCACGCAAGTACACTCTGAAGCTGGCATCAAGAAAAGATGATAGAAGAGTCCAGAAGAGATAAGCAAAGTTCTAGAGCAGGCGTGTCCAAGCTTCTCTCTTTGGAGAACCTTACGCAGTGAGCGGCAATGCCTCACTCCACTGCTCATTGAAGGGACAGTCAGTATACAGTGATGGACACAAACAGGCGATTCCATGACAGTTTCTAAATAATACCTTGAATTTTCTGGAAATGTCCTCAGAAGACCTCTTCATTCTCGATGATTTTTTGCATAAATGGTAAACAGTAAGAGGCTTATAAAATAAAAAAAAAAATGATCTGGTTAAAACACATAATTTATGTCAAATACTTCCGTTTTTTCTTTTGAGTGAACCATTTCCGAGACATTCTCTCTTATTTGCTTGAATTTGCCAATACTTATACTTTTTCAAACAAGAATGTGTTATTCGTTTTCTTATCTCTTGGTCTTGCAAAGAGAACGGAATTTCAAAGGGATCGCATAACAACCAGTTCTTAAAACATTTCACCATCGCTTAAAGCCTTCTGTATTTCCATATTCCCCTTGGACTTGGACTACAAGAAAATTCGGATTAAGGTAATTCCTGAGAATGGTTATGTCCATTAAAATGTAGCAGATAGAGAAATAAACATTTACAAGAATAGTGTGTATAAGAGTGAGTATAGCTCTACATATATTTGTGAACATAGTTTCTCCAAATTGAACTATAATAAAAGTCTGTAAGGTAATATGTTACGTGATGATCACTTGGTGTATCTTCTAAGGCAGGGGAAGACAACTTAGGACCGTGTGACGTATTTAAACGAAGAGCCAGCTTGTAAGTTCGTGTGACGTCAGGCGAGAGCTGTGTATTGTTATGCTGCCTAGATCAGCGGCGCTACTTGCACGAAACTGAATGAATATGGAAAATGTTATTTGGGCAGGTTTACAACATGCCCGGGCTGTTTAGGGAGGAGCCTCTTCAGCCTAGTCTGAGGTTTTTTATTTGTTGTGTGAGGGTTCTTAACTGCTATACTGTGAATTTTGTTTCTATTTTGTGTTTTTGTTGACGTTGTGTAGTGTGGGTTTGTGTTTGTGTTCAGTTCCCCGTGTTTCACACCAGTTTGAGACCAGGCTTTACGATGTAGAAACATTGTGAACTACGTTTCAGATCTTTGCGACCCCGTATTCACTGGATGTTAACAATGTTTCTAGCAGGTAGCAAATTGAATTGCTAAATTTACAGTGCGACGATTTGCTGAAGGACAATATAAACACAAGGAAGACTTGGCTGATTTTTATAAGAATGTTCCATGAACCAGATTTCTGAGGTTATATGCCCTTGCTGCACGGATATTATGAATGTTTGGCTCCACGTAGGTGTGCGAATTATTCTTTTCTGTTATAAACCCTTCTAAGTCAAAATCCCGAAGCATATTGTCAGATCACAATCTAACATGCAGTCTTCGGTTGCAAATGTGCAGAACATTACGCCCTAACATTGACAAACTAGTTAAAGAAAAGCGAAACGACAAATGTCGGAAAATGTCCACCTAATTGTTCTGTGTAGCTCTCCTCTTGCTCAGGCAAAATAGTTATAATTTCTGTTCTAATTGCGTTATAACATGACCGTTCACATAAACTAGAATTTATTTATATATATATAATGCATAAAGCCGAAATGTAATAATTTATAATCTGTGACTATTCCGTAATTGAAACAGTCAGCATTAAAATTACGATGTTCCGCACGCCATTACCTCTTCCCGCTGTGACGTCACACGTTCAACTGGCCTTTGGTGGGAGCATGTGAGCTGAGTGAGCTGACGTCACAGCAGCGATACCTGCCTACCCCTATTCTAAGGCTATGCCAAATATTGATGGTCTTAAACGTAAGCAGCATCAAACAGATGTTTAAGATTTGAAAGTGCTTTCGTAAATCAAACGCAACGTACATATAACCAAGTCGCCACTGCAACACATTGCATGGCTGGGGGTTACAGAGAGGCAAAGTTCGCGTATAGTGGAAGGAGATAAACCTAACCTCCCCTCTTTCGCAAAGGTTGGATATCGCTGGTATAGAGGTATAGTTCGGAAAACAAGGCAGATGGAGGAGAGACGCTACAAATGGTTACAACCTTCCAGAAGGGTTTTAATGATTCCAAAACTCAATAACAGATGTGTCTTCTATAATCAGTTATTGCTACTTTGGAAATTTTGTTTCATATTATGATGTGTAAAGTGTACAACATAACTCAAATACGAGTATATTATATGACATATTTTTCGGTAAGTATATTGGATATTTTCAAAATTGGGCATAACAACTTTGATTAAAATACCAAAGGGTTTAATATATTTTCACGGCAAATGAAATGTATGTCTTGTATTTCCTGACACTAGCCACTGAAATCCTCCTCAATCTGAATATATTTTGCATAACTGGTGAACTATAATACTCATCAATATATAAAATGTTACTGCTCAAAAAATTTAAATCTCATTAAATAACACAGTTTGTGTTAAATACATTTTTGTAGAGTTAATAATTTCTGAGATACTTCTGCCTGTTAGTTTGAATTATCAAATAATTATACTACACTGAGATTGGATGTCGTTATATTTTAAGTTCATTTATTTATTTGTTTATTTATTTTACTTTCTATACTATCAGTTTGATTTAGAGGCGGAAGTATTGTATTCCATATAAACAGTCCACATCGGGATTTTACCGAAAATACATGTTTTGAGGATTCCGTAAAGCAAAGCATTTTTAGAAAAAGCATTGTGTCTGTGAACAGTATAACTCAAAAGCGAAAACTGAGTTGAATACCAATTTTGAGTTCAAAATCTTCTAAGAATGCGACAGTAACTACCAAAAAATCCCTTTAGATGAATACTCTTATAAAGAGTGAGTTTTTCAAATAGGGTTCTTGCTGTTTGGTTAAATTACCAGATGTTTAAGATACTTTCATGACAAATGAAATTTCACGATCATCGTCATCAACTCTTCATGGTTTAGGAGAATTCTCCTGTTCTGGTCTCAGATTTCTTCCCATCTTTTTACTGGTCTTCCTATTGTTTTATAACCAGAAGGTTTATATTTGTATGACCGTAATGGAATGTGAGACTTATCCATCCTTTACATATGACCTTTCCATTTTTGTCTGTTTACTTGTTTCTTTTCTTTGAATGAAAATATGTGTAATTTTTTCCTTATTTCTTCATGTCTAATATGATCTTGTCTTGTAGATCCTTTTCCTGCTCGGAGATATTTCATATCTGCCGCTTGTATTTGGCTCCAATCTTTCTTTTTAAGTGTCCATGTCTCTGATCTATACAATAAAACCGGAACAGCCATTGTCTTACAGAATTATAACTTTGTATCCTTTCGGGTTTTTCATTTCAAGGCCCGAGCTATTTTCCACAAATATATTGGAATTTATTTACTTTATTACTTATTTCTCCCATGTTCATTGTAAATATCACATTACAACCCAAGTAATTAAATGTTCCCACCTACTCTAACACTTTATTATTTAACACTATCTTCGATCTTTTTATTTGTTTTCCTATAGATGCCATGATCTTCGACTTTTCTACTGATATATTTAAACCATAATTCTGGATCAATTTTTGTAATCTGTACAAACTTATTTGCAGCTTATCCTCTCTGTCTTGTATTAACATAATGTCATCCACAAACAGTAGCATATTTAATGCATTATTATTTACTTTTATTCCTAATGGTATTTCATCTTTTAATTTTCTAAGAATATCGCCCATGTATATTTTAAACAGCGGAGATAAACTACAACAAATCTGATGTACTTCCCATAATGAATGATTCATACATTACCGGCAACCCGTAAGATGTACTCAAAGTCTTACTTCACAAAAACTAATGTAGATCTCGTTGAAGCAAAGAATTTGTCAATACAATTATTTTAGAGTTAGACATTTCCGACAAATGTCTTGTTATTGCTTTCAATTTTCAAATACTTATACTTTTTTTTTAAATTGTAAGTAATTCGTAATATTTTTTTCCTCCTGGTCATGCAAAGAGAATGGAATGTCAAAGCGATCACATAGTGACCATGCAGTCATCGTTTCCCCAAAACTGATAAATCTATGTATCGCTTACTGCAAAACTTTAAAACTAGAAAACTATTTTTTTTGTTCCATTTATATCCCGCCTTTAACTACAGAGGTCATATCGGCGGCCTTGCCTATTGCCAATGGTGGTACACGTTTACGTTGGGTTTTTCTATCTTTGGGGGTTTTATTCTTTGAATTCACACACACATTCACACTTTCATTCATACTTCCAGTCTCAGGGAAGTATGAGGAATAATCCTGGCTGGGGAAAAATTCCTACCCCCCTGCTGGGAATCGAACCCGGGACCCCTAGCAGAGCAGGCAGGTGCTCCACCAACTGCGCCACAGGGCCAGCCCTAGAAAACTATTTTACATACACAGTTCATATTTATACATTATATCCCAAATAAACTAAATAATAATCCTTCCAGAACAATTTTTACTTTCTGTACTAGTAAGTAAAGGAAGTATTGTATTCCATCCAAAAATTGGATGTGGAGATTTCACCGGGAATATACGTTTTGAGGCCCCCTGAATCCAACAAAAGCATTTTTAGAAAAATCTGTCTGTCTGTGTGTGTGTGTGTGTGTGTGTGTGTGTGTGTGTGTGTGTGTGTGTGTGTGTGTGTGTGTGTGTGTGTGTGTGTGTGTGTGTGTGTGTGTGTGTGTGTGTGTGTGTGTGTGTGTGTGTGTGTGTGTGTGTGTGTGTGTGTGTGTGTGTGTGTGTGTGTGTGTGTGTGTGTGTGTGTGTGTGTGTGTGTGTGTGTGTGTGTGTGTGTGTGTGTGTGTGTGTGTGTGTGTGTGTGTGTGTGTGTGTGTGTGTGTGTGTGTGTGTGTGTGTGTGTGTGTGTGTGTGTGTGTGTGTGTGTGTGTGTGTGTGTGTGTGTGTGTGTGTGTGTGTGTGTGTGTGTGTGTGTGTGTGTGTGTGTGTGTGTGTGTGTGTGTGTGTGTGTGTGTGTGTGTGTGTGTGTGTGTGTGTGTGTGTGTGTGTGTGTGTGTGTGTGTGTGTGTGTGTGTGTGTGTGTGTGTGTGTGTGTGTGTGTGTGTGTGTGTGTGTGTGTGTGTGTGTGTGTGTCAGACCGTGGACAGCACAACTCAAAAACGAAAAGTCGGTTAAAAATCAAATTTGGTATTTAAGTTTAATATCTTTCAAGGATGCGACACGAAGATTTTTTTTTTTTTTTTTAATTTATTTATTATTTGAAGTCGCTTGAACATAAAAGTCATATCGCGACTAAACATTGAGGAAAAAAAAAAAAGGAGGAAACATATCATGAAGTTTACAATGAGTTTAAATATTAAGTTTGCATGCTTTGATGAACTTGATTATTTTCTTATGATACTGTTGATCACCCAAAGCTAGCTGAAGGTTCTCAGGAATTCCATACTCAAGTCGCTGGTGAGTGTATCTTGGGCAAACAGTGAGCAGATGCTGAACGGTAAGAGTAGAATCACACAGAGTACATTTAGGAGGAAGTTCACGGGACAGAATGTAGGAGTGAGTAAGCGCAGTGTGGCCAATGCATAATCGGGTTATTAGCACCTGGTCTCGCCGGGTTAGTGTTGTAATTGTTGTGGAGAGGTTAGGTATTGGACAGATATCATGCAGTTTGCTGTTGGATGTAGTTGTCCAATCTGTCTTCCATCGGTGTAGGATAGTTCTTTTAAGATGCCGTAAATAGTCCTCATGAGGTAGCTTAAGATCTGGTAAGCTTGGAGGATGCTTGGTAGCTTCTTTTGCGGCAGTGTCAGCAAGATCATTTCCTGGTATGTTACAGTGAGATGGTATCCATGCCAAGATTAGTTGTTTACCTGATGAAATAAGCTCACTGTATAATTCACGTATCTCCCTTACCAAGGTGTGGCAAGGAGATCGTTGTTGTATAGCCATTAATGCACTAAGGGAATCTGTGTATATAATGAATGATTTGAAGTCTCCATTCTTTGATATATAGTCCATGGCGAAACGTATAGCAAACAGTTCATTAGAGAAAATGGTGAGAGTGTTTGGTAGACTATACATCATGGTTTGGTTAGGAGCAACCACCGCACAGCCATTATTGTTGTCACACCGGGAACCATCGGTATAAATTGGTTCAAAATTGGCATACGTGTCACACAATTCTTTGAACAGCATGGTAAAACAAGATTTTTGGGTATGAGCCTTCACATATTTTGTCAAAGTGGTGTTGATGACAGGTAATTTTATTCTCCATGGTATATCATTTATGTTGAAGGTACGGGAAATGAAAGAAGGAATAGTCAGATTAAACTCTTCAAGGTATGTAACAATTCTTTGGGAGAAGGGTTGGATAGGGAACCCTTTGGGTTGAGTATTATCTTGGAGTGATATATGAGCAACTGCACCAGAATTAGGTCTGGTTAAGGTCTTGGTAAAATAAGTAAGACTTAACATTTTACGTCGGAAAGAAAGTGGTGGTTCATCTGCTGCAATTTTTAGACTCTCTGTAGGACTAGTATGGAATGCCCCAAGTGCAATTCTTAGAGCTGTGGTTTGAACAGTGTCCAGCATTTTAAGACTTGATAGTTTGGCGGAGTTATAAACAATAGAACCATAATCCAACTTGGAGAGGATAGTGATTCTGTAAGTGCGAAGTAGAACACTGAGATCGGCTCCCCACCCTTTGGCAGATATGACTTTTAAAAGATTAAGCCGCCTAACACAATCAGCTTTAAGAAGCTTAAGATGGTGTATCCAAGTCAACTTATGATCAAAGTGCATGCCCAGAATACGGACGGTATTTACCACTGGGAGTTGGCAGTTGGTAATGTGTAGTATAGGGTTTGGGCTAGGAGTTTTCAATCTGGAGAAAAGAATAGCTTGACTTTTTTGGGAAGAAAAAATAAGGCCAGTGTTGTGGCTCCAATTTTTAAAATTGTTGAGTGTTGATTGTAGTAGCTCTTGTGTAGTAGTAATATTCTTTCCTTTACAATATATTGTCAGGTCATCAGCAAACAGTACAGCCTTTACTGGAGGTTGAATACATGAAAATACTGAGTTAACAGCCACTAAAAAAAGTGTTACACTCAATACCGAGCCCTGCGGTATACCTTTATCAAGGACAACACTTTGGGACAAGACACCATTGGTTCTCACACACATCCTTCGATCTTGAAGGAAGTTAATAATAAATGCAAGCATATTTCCTTTGACGTTGGCCTTAAGGAGTTCTAGAATGATGTGAGGACGTTTCACCGTATCATAGGCTTTAGAAATGTCGAGACACACAGTAAGCATGTGCTGATGGCTGGCAAAAGCATTGCAAATTTCAGACTCCAGTATCAACAAGGTATCTAGCGTAGATCTGTATTGGCGGAAGCCACTTTGTAAATCGTTGAAGAATTTGTTGTGTTCCAAAAACCATCGCAATCTTCTGTTAATGATCTTCTCTAGCAGTTTACACATGGTGCATGTCAGTGAAATAGGGCGATAGTTGTTAGGATTCGAATGATCCTTGTTTGGCTTAGGTATAGGAATCACAATAGACGATCGCCACTGACGGGGAAAGCGTTGTGCTTTCCAGATGTAATTGAATACCTTCAATAAATACTGTAACCCCCTGTGCGGCAGTTCTTTAAGAAGCGCATAAGGAATGTTGTCAGGTCCAGCGCTTTTGCTCTTACAGTGATGTAATTCAGCAAGCATTTCATCCATTGTAAGGTCTTCGTTGAAGGGCTGACTGAAATCTATGCAAGCCGAGGAAAGAGTTGTTTGTAAGGGGCAAGGGGTTAGAAAATCTGCCTGGTTATCCTTGGATTCACTGGATACAGAAGAAAAGGTAGATGCAAGAGTATCTGCAATAATCTGTGGTTCAGTGATGGCTTCGCCAGAGGGTGTTCTTCGAAGATGATTGATCGAAGGTTTCCGACGTGTACCACATATAGCTTGGAGTTTATGCCACAGTTCAGTCTGAGAAGTTTTGTTGGTAAGGGATGAGACGTAGGTCAACCAAGATTCCCTTTTACTTCGCTTAATTTCACGTCGTGCAGCAGCTCGAAGTTGCTGGAACTCAGATTTAGTGACTAAGGTAGGGTTTCGTTTGTATTTATAGTATGCCCTATGTTTTAATTTAATAGCTTCTTGGCATTTTTCATTCCACCATGGAACAGTTCTGTTGTAGTTGCCAGTTCTTGTTGTAGGTATAGAATGTTTTGCCGTCCCAACTAGAGCGGTAGAAAATTTTAAAACAATTTCATCGATATCCATTTGTGGAAACAAGTCAGGAATTGGAAGCTGTTGCAAGGCTTTTAAAAGTAAATCTTTATAAAGATTCCAATCTGCTTTATTAAGATTCCAAGTGGGAAACCGTAATTCAGAAGTAGGTGTAAAATGGTGAGCGGAGATGGTGATCGGAAAGTGATCGCTACCTTGAGGGGTGGAATAGACAGACCACTGAAATAGGTGTGCTATGCTGGAAGAACACATGGTGAGATCAATGCAGCTGTAACTGTTATGGTAGATATCATAATGGGTTGGCATTGGAAGATTAAGGAGTGTTAAATCCGAAGTATGTAATAAAGTTTCAAACATTTTCCCACGTTGATCAAGTTTTTTACTGCCCCATACAGAATTGTGACTGTTAAAGTCACCAAGTAGTACAAATGGTTTAGGCAGTTGAGCAATCAGTGCATAAAGCGTAGATAGATCAACAGTGATACTGTTTGGTAGGTAAAGATTGCAAATACAGATCTCTGTTGTTGAAAAAACAGACACAGCTACAGCCTCCAATGAAGTATTAAGAGGTATTTCTTTATGTGGTAAAATATCTTTAATATAAGTCGCAACACCGCCACTTGCTCTCCAAGCTCCTGTGCGGTTACGATGATATCCAGAATATTGTTTAAGAGGAGCTATATAATTTTCATTGAAGTTGGTCTCTTGTAAACAAAGAATAAGAGGATTGTGGGAATGCAAAAGCAGCTGTAGGTATTCAAGATGTGAGTGATAACTATTGATATTCCATTGTAGTAGGGTAAGTTCGCACTTCATTATGAAGAGAAAGACCCTTCAGCCTCATCAGCATCCATAGGGGATGATTTTGGTACATCAGTACCGCTCTCTATTAATGCCATTAGTTTCTTTTGCAGTCTGGTTGTGCGATTTTTAATGCTATTGCTTGTAAGATGGGGATATATCTTGCGAAGCATTTCCACTATTCTTTGGAAATCAGTAGTATAGGTTAGGGCTACTTTGGTGAAGTCACTTGACCCGTATGCGTTCTCATAGAAGCTGCAAAGTTGAGTAAAGGTGAAAATAAATTCACTTGGCGCAGCATCCAACATCGGTTTGATGGGCGAAAGTGATTTAGTGACAGATAGCACAGCATCTGAAGGTTTTGGTTTTTTGGCTAGCGGGGTAGATTTGTGCTTTTGGACAATATCATCTACAGATGATTCAGTTTTTGGAGACAGGTGAGAGTGATAGCTGACAGGCCCCTCAGACGATTCTATATCAGCACTACTGGTAGTGGAAAGTGGACGTTTTGTACAAGCGTGAGGTGCCAGAGGCTGGTCGTTTGTTTGTTTCGGAGGAATGTTCACACATTGCAATGCTGTGCTAGAGGAAGCAGCAGGAACAGTATGGTCCAATATTGGAGTCGGAATATGTGGCTCTGTTAGACTGGTTTTAACATTGGCCCCTTCTTTAGGCAAGGGGGGCTCATCAGGTGGCACCATTCTCGGTGAGAGAGGGGGAAAGTCTACAGTGTTAGAGTCGGTAGTGGTAGGTATTGGCAGTTCGGTAATTTGTTGAGTGCATTGTTTAGCCAAATGACCCTCCATCTTGCACACAAAGCACGTTGGAGTATCTGAAGATACATATATCCAGTATGCAGTACCCTCATGATGCACCTCAAAACTATCTGGAAGCTTTTCGAAATCCTCAGGTTGAACATAGAGTTGACGTCGGAAGCTCAATATGTGAGAGTAACCTGGGAGGTTAAATCCTGCTCGAATATGCATTATTGCAGAGGTGGTGTTGATTCCAAAGTTACTTAAAGCATGTTCAAGAACAGAGTTGGGTATAACTGGGCATACGTTTGACAGTATGATTCTACGTTGTTTGGTTAGGAGTGGCCGCAACGTTAATGTAACGTTGTTAACTTTAATTCTAGGATGTTGGTTACATAGAGTTTCAGCCAGTTGTTTACTCGCTAAGTAAATGCAAATTCTGTTATTTGAGATTCTGGATACAAATCGAATTTGAGAAGGATCAGTGAGTTTGCCAATAGCATAAATATATTCTTTAAGAGGGATACCATCATATGCTTCAATTACAATTGCCTGATCTTTAGTCGGTCCACTCTTTGCCATTAAGGAATAACTTTGAGTTGGGTTAGTCAATGGAGAAGACATTTTTAGGTTACCTTAGTTTGCTGCAGATTTTTGTTAAAATCCGAGCGGTCCGAGTCAAAGCCGGATTGGATACGAAGAAATCCTTCAACAAATCTTCTATTTCCACTCGTAGCACAAGAACAGATGATACACACTGTAAAACTCTTAAATTCTGAGGATTAAACAAAATGTTCAACCATCAAACAGTCATACACGGCCTCCTGTGACGAAGATTTTGAAGACAATTCCTCCACCTTAAAGTACCGTTTACGTGGAAAAGTTTTCCAAAAATTTGATTTTCTTGAAAATGGCTAACGATTTTGATTAAAATGCCATACGTTTGATTATATTTTCCTGGAAAATGAAGTGTATATCTTACATTTTCTGGCTGTAGCCCATATAGTCCTATTTACTCTGGATGACTTTTGCATAACTGCTAAACAGTAAGAGATAGACCAAAATGTTACTGTACAAAAATGCAGATCTCGCTAAAACACACAATTTATGTCCAAATAATTTTTTTTTGTAGGGTGAACCATTTCTTATATATTCCTGGTTATTTGTGTAAGTTTTGGGGAGCTTATACTTCTATCAAATGTAATACCGTTATTCATTTTTATATGTTAGCCGTGCAAAGAAAAGGAATTTGAAAGCTTTAAAGATTTGACTATTGCTCAGAGCCTACTGTTGTTTATCTTAACTAACACGTAGAGGATAGAGGAATAAGACTTTGTAGGAATGGTTAGTACAAGAGTAGAGAAACTCATATGAGCGCAACACATCAGATTTTTCATAAACATCTTAGTTTGATAGATAATATTACTATGCTGAGCAGTGTCCAAGATTAGAGAGAAGTGAACTAACATGTTAGAGAGCGTGTAAACACAGATGTAGGGATTCATAACGCCGTGTGTTACATAAGTTGGCACCACTACGCTATTAACGCTGATATGCGTAGGTATACATTTCATTGTGACCCAGTTTTCTTCACCTTATAAGGAAGGCTTCCAAACCGCTATCATTTCCGTAATGAGCGGTCAACGGACTAAATACAATGTGGACGCTGCACTCTTGAAAACTCAACTTTGCAAACCTCTCATACAATCTTCTCATAGGAATATAAACAAATAACAAAGAAGAATCAACAGGAATATTCTGGAATATCTCCAGCATTACTCGTTGTTGCTTTAACAAGGCAGTGTTTCTCTCTCTTTCTTTCTCTCTCCCTCTCTGTAATTCTCCCAGTTTCATTACTTTTCCTTTCTCTACCCTACTTACTTACTTCTTCCTTCTCCATTATTGTAATATTCCCAATTATATATACTTTTCCTTTCTCTGACCCTCTCGTTCTCTCGCTCCCTCTCTCGTTCCCTGTCTTTCTATACCTCTTCCAATTTTAAATACTGCTTCTTTCTATGCTCCCCACCTCTCCTTGAAGGTACAATGAGAACAGGGATGTCCAACCTTGTCTCTTTGGAAACCCTTGAGTGAAGAGCGAGTACAACCCAATCCGATTTGCTTGAAAATCGTGCTACATCTTTGAAAGATGCTCAACTTAAATACCATTTTTTTTAACGATTTTTCGCTTTTGAGTAATGGCGTTCATAGGTATACTGACACACAGACACACATATCACAGACACATTTCCTGGGGACGTCGAATCAACCAATATATTTCCGGTTGAAGCCGTATTCGCCAGTAGTCGATCGAACAATTTTAAAGCCGAATTAGTTTTGTAGATCACACGCTGATAAAACATTTGAAACACGCCGCTTACAATGTCTCCCAATGCCTTTGGTTCTCCTCTTGCCGCCGATAGAGCACTGGGATTCCTCTCCCTGGGTGTGCGTGGGTTTTGTTTACAAAAGGCGACACTAATTATGGCAATAATGTCTTTTGATAAATGTTTCCAATCTTTTTATTATTTGTACTGAGACGTTTCCAGCCAATGTACGCAGATTATGGAACAATTTACCAGTCAAATAAAACTGTGCCCGTATTTACACACGTGAAGTATGTCTCACTGTGATACAATTTTGTGTCCATTGTTTTCTGTATTCCATGCCAAACGATACGTTCACTTGGACTGGCCAGCCAAAAGTGTGTCCGTTCTAAACTAAACAGTGACGCTGTCAAAACCATTGCAACTCTATTCACCTTTGTTTAAGGGCACTTGGTAGTGATTTTGGACACAAAAAAATGCATTTGTTTGTTTTTTTTTTTTTTTTTTTTTGCTTAATATGAATCTGCATAGTTTGCAGAGCAATTAAGTGCATTTAAATAGAGTTTTAAATATGCGGCCAAGCTATCATGCCCATTTTACACTGCACATTATCTTCTTTTGCCATTTACCGTAATTTGGGTTTTTTATGTTAAACTTTAGGTACACTTTTCCAAAAAAAGTGTAACAGATAGAGCTTTGATTTTTGTGTGCGAATGTTGAATGTACTGCTCTAAGTAGAAGCTTTTTATGTTACATTTTTTAAATTCCTCAAAAATGATTTCATACCTCTAAAATAAGAAAAAATTAGAAACTAGAAGCTCCACTTATCTTATTAATACTGCAAGTTGTAAGATTTGAAGCTTTCACGGCGGGCGTTATTAATCAAGGCTTCAAAGCTGATCACCCATGAAGCCTTGATTAATATTGCAAGTTGTTGCAGTGTTGACCAGTTTCAAGTTGTATCCAACTTATTTTCAAAGCTTTCCAAATTACCATAGTTACCGACGCTCAACTTAAAAGATCTATTTGTCGCCAACCTCTGAAAACAAAAACCTATAAATACAATCTATTGGCGGTATTTCAAAATTCATAACACGGCTCTTGTTTTTTAAAATGAGTATCTTTTCCCAAACCATTAAATCTATAGATCCATTTAATTGTTTTAATAATTTAACTTGTAGATTTATTTCATGATTAAATGACCAAAAATGACCCGCCACAGCTGATTTATCAAATTGTTTATATTTAATATTTCTAAAATGCTCTTTTATTCTGGTTTCTTGATGACCTTTAGTTTTACAATATAAACCCTATCACAATCCAAACAGCTAAATTGATAAATGCCAGATTTTTTATAATTTGGAATTTTATCATTTTTAGAAAAAATTAATAAATTTTGTATATTAAATTTATTTTGAGGGACCAAAGTTATCCCACATTCTTTAAAAATTTTTATAAAATTTTTATTGGCCCACGGATGGTAAGTAAACTTTTTAAAAATACAATTTTCTTTAATTTTCTTGAGAGTAAAAACCTCTTTAACAGCCTTTTGATATTTAAATTTTTCTACCTTTTTATGTATAAAATCTGTATTAAAACCATTAATTACCGCAGTGTTAATAATGTGTTTATATTCTATGTTAAATTCTTCCTGAATAAGGGATAGATTCACTAACCCGTAAATTAAGCTATTAAACTGTTAACTATTAAATGTTGCTTCACTGTTAATAGCTTCAATTTTCCTAAATTAGTTCTCATACATGTTTAAATGTCTATTATTTATTAAAGTGTCTTAATGGTTTACCAGCTATGTAGAATAAGATGTTTATAAAGTGACTATAAAATTTGAGATATGTCACTAAGTGTTTAGGAGAAAAAAATTGATAAATCTTGAAAATTTGTTGTTTATTGGAATATTTATAGAGTAAAAACTATTAACTTTACTTATGATTTGATTATGGTTTCAGAATCAGAAGAAGCGGTTTTATAGGTGATAAAAGTTCCATTATAATAGATTGTATAGTTTCCAAAAAACCCTAAACATACATTGTATTGAGATTCTGCATGACAATTGCTATTCTGATACTGCCAAGTATCTTTAAATTCGCGATGCTAACCATTTAATTTTTTAATTGAAAATTATTATAATAACTATTATTTTAATTCTTATTAAATGATTGATTTGTGAATATTTAACTTCGGTATCACGGTGAAATCTCAAAAGCAAATTTTTGGGTGGAATATAATATTTTACTACTTAATATACACCTATAGTTAAAAATTAAAATGGCAATAAAACTTTGTAGCATAAAGAAGCTATGTTCAAAAGAGGGTATTAATTTAATTAAATTAACTTTCTTAATTTGCCAGTGTTTTGCCTGGAGGCGGTTTTCCAAATCAGGTGTGCATCTCGTTCTAATAATAACCGGCCAACTTTTAAGAATGTGCCTTGTTTTAGCGGTGCTCGTATCTAATCATCTGTGATACAAGCAAAAGTTACTTTCTCATGCAAGAAATGCAAACATGGGAATGACACCCGTAGAGTTGAACGATTTATGTAAACTTGCTATTGTATTGGTTGTGAAAAAGTTACAATGGGCACTTCACACAAAACTTTTTGTCAGCATTGCAAAACAAACGACCGCAACACTACACACAGTCATTTTCGTGTGAAGAAAAAGAGTTGAAGATCACAGGCAAATAACAGTTGAAGTCACAGGAAACCGATTTTCGGTCTTGTATTTTTAACTTCATAACGAAATTGTTTGAATTGTGTTGGACATAACATTAAGACACCTTGGGACTGAAATTTGAAATTATATTATTAGAGCTATGAAATCATTAAATAAAATAAATTTTAAGACATGAAATACCAATACAATTAATAACAGCAATAAGAAGCCTATATGAAGGGTCTAACTGCAAAACTCACATTCTCCACTCTTGGGTGAAATACATTTTTTTGCGTATTCCTGTTCTAAATGTTGATCTCCATGTGAATGAAGTCAAATTATATAACTAAAATGGTATTCTCCTATATTAAAGAAGGGAAGAAAATTGGATGTAGTTGCAAAACTCACATTCTCCACCCCCATTTTGGCTCTCAACCAATAGGAAGCTTTCATTAGGTCATGTGATTATCAGTTGTTTATACTACTATGGGAACTTGTTGAATATTGTGTTCCTGAAATTTTCATAAAAGTGTTGTGAAATTTATTTAGATAATGCATTCATTGGCTGTTACACCAGCCAATAATATTTTATTTTGAAACAATTTTATTTTGAAACATTTAAGTATGCAGCCAGTAAAGAGGCGACGTCCAAAAAATAATAAGTATCAGAGAAAAGCAGCTTGAGCGAAATACTATATTCACAATCACAATAAAGAACTGGTACCTGGGTGTTTTGCAGGTATCAAGAAATCGAGTGACACGTATTGGTGAAATATTTTATAATACTGGTGAAGTGGCCAAGGAACGTCGGGGTGGTGACAGAACTGGTAACAAAAGTAGTGCTGAGAGAGAAAATATTATTAAATTTATAAATAAGCTCACTTGTAGCGAAACACACTATTGTGCTAACACGACTGGACGAAAGTATTTATCTTCGGAGTTGAATATAAGGGAGTTATGGAGAATGTATTCAGAAGATACTGAAGCTGAAAGAATCTTACTTTCGTTATATTTTTAACAGGTTCTATAACCTTGGGCTTAGCAGTCCCAGCCAGGGTAGACGCTTGCTCCACTTGACTACAGTTTGAATATGTACACTTTTTTTAAACATGTAATAGATGGCCCAGAAATTAATGTAGGGGCAGATGAACATGAATGGAAACGCAGTTATGCACAGGAATCACTTATTTTACACATTTAAGACAGACTTTTTCACTTAATTTCAATGTATACAATTGTAGTTTGCTAATGTATAAGTTACAATAAAGTGATTTCATTGATATACCTGCCAAGAAGTGTTACATCTTCATTATTCCTGGTATCAAAAATAACATTCTCCACAGCTTGGTTGCAAAAGTCACATTCTCCAATATTTAATCCTGTTTTTCTATCAATCAAATACCTAGACATATTTTTTATGTGAAGCAACATTTCTTTATTATTCATTCTTCATGGAAATTGCAAAACAATTGCTAATCAATGAATATTTTCATTTGTATTAGTTTTTTGTGGATTTCTTAAAATTTTAAAAAGTGGAGAATGAGACTTTTGCAGTTAGACCCTTCATATAATGATCCTATAATAATAATAATAATAATAATAATAATAATAATAATAATAATAATAATAATAATAATAATAATAATAATAATAATAATAATAATAATAATAATAATAATAATAATAATAATAATAATAATAATAATAATAATAATAATAATAATAATAATAATAATAATAATAATAATAATAATAATAATAATAATAATAATAATAATAATAATAATAATAATAATAATAATAATAATAATAATAATAATAATAATAATAATAATAATAATAATAATAATAATAATAATAATAATAATAATAATAATAATAATAATAATAATAATAATAATAATAATAATAATAATAATAATAATAATAATAATAATAATAATAATAATAATAATAATAATAATAATAATAATAACAACAACAACAACAACAATAATAACAATAATAACAACAACAATAACAACAACAACAACAACAACAACAACAACAACAACAACAACAACAACAATAACAACAACAATAACAACAACAATAACAACAACAATAACAACAACAATAACAACAACAATAACAACAACAATAACAACAACAATAACAACAACAATAACAACAACAATAACAACAACAATAACAACAACAATAACAACAATAATAACAACAACAACAACAACAACAACAACAACAATAATAATAATAATAATAATAATAATAATAATAATAATAATAATAATAATAATAATAATAATAATAAAAACACAACGATGGACACGTATCTCAACCAATAAAAATAAACAAGGGTGTTAGACAGGGATGTGGTCTGTCCTTAGCGTTATTCAACCTATATACCAACAAAATAGTTAAGTTATGGAAACAAAAATGCCACTTTGGTATCTAAATTACACCAAGAACAATTTTATGGACAGTACTTTATGCGGATGACCAGGTTATTTTAGCAACCTCAGAAAATGAACTGCAAATTAGCGCTCATGAATTAAATAAAATTGCTAAAAATTTTGAAATGAAAATTTACCCATCTAAAACTAAAGCAATAGCTTTTTGTGGTAAAAATATACAAAGAGTAAAGATTGTAATAGACAACTAGATAATTGAACAAATGTCAAACTTTTATACTAATGTTTAGTAAATTTAATATCCACAGAAGGAAAATATGTTACTGCAAAAATACAAAAGTATAACAAGTTAAACCGTATTATAAAACGAAATGTTGGGAAACCTACGTCAATAGATACGAAATTGGACTACATAACATCAATTCGAAAGCAGTCGGGTCTGGATTTTAAATGTAAAAAGTAGGCAAACATTAGAAGCAGCACAGATGAGGTTTTTAAGACCATTATTAGGCTTAACAAGAGTCGATCATCAAACAGATGCGGATATAACTGAAGGTAAATAGCACCACAGAAGACATACAAAACCATCAGAAAAACTGGTTCAATCATGTACAACGTATGGCTCTTCACCGACTCCCACGTTTAGCCTACAACTATCGACCGCATGGCAGAAGGAACCTTGGAAGACCAAGACAGGAATGGCACGACCAGGAACATTTACAAAGCTCTTGAGGAACAGGCCTTAACAACCTAGTCCTACATTTGTTCAATACTTTGCACACTTAAGGATATTTCTGTTATAAACTACTACAAAACGTTCCTGCAAAATCTGTTTTATAGTTTTGAAGGATTTAGTTATTCAATTTATTCATAAGGCGAAAATATTTAGTATTCAAAACACTCCATGTGCATCAAAAACTAAAATATCACAGTAGTTTTATTATTTTATAAACTGTAATTGCCCAACAAACACCATCTATGGCAGGAAGAAAAATCATTACTTTTAAAGTAATTAATTTCTTTGCTTTGATGGACAATGAAAGGATTTTTAGAACATTTTTGTGTATTTATTTTTTTAATGCTAAAGAAATTTTTTGAGTTTGAAACCAAGGACTGAAGTTGAAGTCACATATGTGGAGCACATACTGGAAAAATTCTAGGAGTACAGCACAAAATTTAATGCGCTTGGAGCAAATAGTGTATTAAAAATGTGAAGTCGAGAAAAAACAATTTTTCTACACACATGCATCATGATAATGAGTCAGATTACCTGTTTGTCACATCTACCCTCTTTTGTCTAGTAGTCTCTGTCCTCAGATTTGTAGCTCTTTCTTTGCGGCAAGATTCCACTCGAGGGGAGGTTTAGGAAATTCTACAATTTTTATCGTAGCAGTAACAAACTTTAGCCGCATCTTCCAGGTGGGTTTCTAGGTTTCGTGGCGTGAGGTGGTGCCCGACAGATGGCGTGGATGCTTGCTCCAAGGATACCAGCTGACTGCTTGGCCATCTCCCTCCCTGAGTAGCCTTTATGTTCTTGAATACGGATATTCCAACACCTTTCACTCTTTTAATATTTAAAATTGTTAACCTTTGTTCGGACTCATGATTAAAAATGTAGTTACAGACAAAAGTAATGACACAGGAATTAGGTTTGGACACGGGTAACCCTCTGTTTGAAGCTAAACCTGTGTTCAGTATGCTTTCTTCCACTTTCACTTACTCTCTTGTTATTACTTGTAGATAAGTGTCAACTATGTGTATATTTATTTAATTACATTGTTAGGTTACGTTTGGTTATGGAACACAGGGGAGCATTTCAAGTACTGCGACCTATATAAATATATCGTGGCTATGACCCCCAAGAGGAAAGGATGAAGTGAAGGAACTATAGGAGGTCACAAGCCACAGGCCACAGAGACGCGCGGAAGTTCCTAACAGTTCAAGGCTCAAAGAGTCGTCCCACTGTTGCAGATGCTCAGAGAGGCCGATGAATGACTAAGCAGCCCTCTAATGTCTACGGGGAGAACTCTTTCCTTTGAGCAAGCATCCGGCACCGCCATACGCCGCGAAACCTAGAAGGACACCTGGACGATTAGAAGGAAACGGAAAGAAAGAGAAATTATGGAAAGCAAATTCTGACATGATAAACCACTCCAGCATTCATTTACTGAACAAAGAAAATCACGGAAAAGCCATGATTAGAATGGGCGGTCCTAAGAATCGAACGCAGGACCTCCAGGATGGAAGCCATCTCGCTCGGTGACAGAGTATCCATACAATTGAACTGAAGTATAGCACCCGAAACAGCATCAGTATCAGCACTGATACATGAATATACAGGGTGGAAGGGAAGTCATCACATTAATTTAAACCAGTGGTAAATCTCGGCATTTGGAACATATTTTGTATCTTACGCTTTGGTCTCATTTCCTACGGAAATATTTTAGTTTTGTCGAAAACAACCTGGCAACACTGCAGATTGTGTGAGAGCCACTTTCACTAGCTCAGTACATAAACAAACACCGTAACGGTGCGTCTTGCAAACAAACTCATACTCTGCCTTATTCTTACGTGTTTACAGTGTGAGTGTAGGCCAATCATAAGCGTTAGCTCCCAAAATATTACACGAAAATGCCCGACCTGTTTACATTCACAAACTAGCTCAATTCCCTGACCAACCTCAACGCAACATTGTCGACTTATTTCACATCTGAAAGAACTGCTTGGAGTTTTCCTTCACGTATTTAGGTGATTAATTATTTTGAAATCCTGTGTGATGTCCCATAATTACTACCGAAGCTATGTCAGAAATAAGTTACTCTACGCATCTTACAAGTAACAAACTATTATCTTCGTACATTCTTGTGGAATTACGCATTCAATTTGGATCAACAGTCATTTATTTTTTCGAAATCGGCTGATCAAAGAACAAAATACCATTTGACTTTTTACTTTCTCTACTGGTAAGTATTGTATTCCACCCAAAAATTCGATGTCGAGATTTCACCGGAAATGTATGTTTTGAGACCCCCCGAATAAGAAAAGCATTTTTAGAAAAAGGTCTGTGTGTATGTGTATGTGTATGTGTGTGTGTGTGTGTGTGTGTGTGTGTGTGTGTGTGTGTGTGTGTGTGTGTCTGTGTCTGTGGACAGCATAACTCAAAAACGAAAATTCGGTTAAAAACCTAAGTTGGTATTTAAGTTTAATGTCCTTCAAGGATGCGACACAAAGGTTTTGAAGAAAATAGCCCCACCCTAAACTACCCTTTACATGGATGATTTTTCGAAAATTTTGATTTTCTTGAAATTCGCTCTAACGATTTTGATTAAAATGTCATATGTTTGAGACATTTTTATTACAAATGAAATGCATATCTTGAATTTTCTGCCTGTAGCCCCTGTAGTCCTATTTACTCTGGAAGACTTTTGCATAACTGGTAAACCGTTAGAGATAGACCAAATCATACTATACAAAAAATGTACATCTTGCTACAATACACAATTTATGTCTGAATAAATTTTCTTGTAGGGTGAATCATTTTGGAGATATTCCTTGTTATGTGTGTGAGTTTCGAAAAACTTAGAACTATCGTGAAATGGATCATCATTGTTCATTTTTTTATATGTTAAGTGTGCAATGACAACACAATCTCAAAGCTTTAAAACATTTGACTGTCGCACAAAGCCTACTGTTTTCTAACTTCCCCTTGCTACTACAAGAATAAGCAATAAAATAAGTTGTACAAATGTTTATCTTAACTAACATGAAGAAGATATAGGAATAAGAGTTTGTAAGAATGGTTAGTACAAGAGTAGAGAAAGTCATGTGAGTGCAACACATCAGATTTTTTGTTTGTAACGCTTCTATGAAGCACATATTAGCAGGAATAGAATGGCTTCCCTTCCACCCTGTATCTATGTCCTGTTAGAATCAGCACAGAACTGTTTGGATGCTGCTGTAGGAATGAAAGTTTCGAGAGAGTACTTTCGTTATATGCCTTTGGAAGAAGATTGATTTAAAATGAAGTGAGGTAATCGAGTGAGGGGAGACGGGTCAGTTATTCACCTCCAACCCTCCAGAAGATGGTGGTACGCCAGCAAACAAGTGCAACCTTGACGTATGGTAACAGTCTCCACACGTAAGAATGTGTGATACGACAGAGAAATTTCTCCAGAACAGAACCACTTTCACTGACTCGCAAACTCAAGAGGAATGTGGTCCAGATGGTTCAGACTCACCACCGCTGACCAGCGTTTCCTGCTCCAAACGGGAAGCTGGTGTAGCGGCCCACAGACACGGAAGTCGAGCACACGGTGGCCGATTTCGTGGTTTTACTCAATCCACTAATTATTTCCTATATTTATGGGAATTTCTTTTCTGGGTGATTTAATCTGAGGTGCAGGCGTGAAATACTCTTCTTTGTAATACAAAACCAGATGACGGTTACGCTTTCTGATGATACTCGTCTGATGATGTTCATTAAGGGACACTGGGAGTGAAATTTTGGTAAAAACTGTCAAAAAGTCGAAAATTGTTTTTTTTTTTTTTTTTTTTTTTTTTTACCTTAAAATGTTCTTGGAACACCTGTGCATTTGGATCAGCTAACATTTTTCATATCCCCCACTCCATGTGGTCATTACGGCCCAGTGCTCTTCCCTTAACGTACACAGGATGCTCCTATATAAAAGCCTGTTTTTCTCAAAACTACATTTCTGCACATTCCAAAAGAAGGTCGCGCCTGAGTTTTGCTTCTAATTCAATAACAATTCCCAAAAGTATTCATAAATAGCAGCTAAACAAAACTATGCTTCAATATTGATGTTATCATTAACATGAATTCCAAAAACATTTTTTGTATGAAAAAAATCAATAATTTTTAAGATTAAATTTTCTTTGTTATTAAAAAATATGTACAGCATAATCAGCAAGCGAATTTGAAATATCTCTTCATACAATTGTTACCCATGTTTTAGAGTACCAGTTCTGCCAATATAAATGAATTTTGAAAAGTCAATAGACGCGAGCTACATTTTGAAAATGTGCCTATTAAATTCATAAAATAATTTATATATCATAAATGAATTATCCAATTTTGATGAAATTTGGTGTACCTCCTATTCTTATATAAATACAAACACAGTAAACATTTCAGAAAAATCTATCAAGAAGTGTGGAACTTTCAAATTTCACTCCCAGTGTCCCTTAAAATACTCTAAAACAGAATTTCAGTGAAACAAGCTATAAAAATTCCTGAAAATTATGAAAAACAATCTTATTGATACATTCGCATGAGTTTCTATATCTATTCTTCTGTCTTGAAACGGCTTGTTCTACATTCCATAGATCAAACTCTGGGAACTGATAACATTATTCTAAAGACTTTTTGTTAAGGAATGTTTTGCTGCGGTGTTTCGTTTGAGCACTAGACGAGTTAATGTCACAGATTACTGTCTTCCACCCGGCTTAAGCATTTACGGCAAAATCAAAAATGCAAATTAGTGTTGCACTTATGTTAGTAAGGCACACAATCTTAATGCAAGAAATAAGCACAGAACACATGAACAAAACACAAACATCTCATTGTTTACAGTTAATTACAGCTTTACCATCCAAAGCTTATATTGTAGCGCACGCCCATTGCAATTAACACAGAGTGCATCGGCGTGCGCTATTCTGCCGTACTCTCGCAAAGACACCAGCCATTTCTCTGGTTTAAAAGTTTGTCGCTCTAATTTTGAATAGTGAAGCTGGGATTAACTGTAAACAATGATATGTTTGTGTTTTTTATGTGTTCTGTGTTTGTTTCTTGGATTAAGATTGTGTGCCTTACTAAGATAAATGCAATACTAACTTACATAGTTGATTTTGCCGTAAATACTTAAACTGGGTGGGAGGCAGTAATCTATGATATTAACTCGTCTAGTGCTTACCCGAAGCACCGCAGCAAAATACTTTCCTTAACAAAAAGTGTTTAAAATAATGTTAACTATCAGCCCCCAAAGTTTGTCGGTCTAATTTTGGGACATCCTATATAACTAAATAACGGGACGTGACAGGAAAAGTCTAGTGAAGGTTTAAAAAAAAGTTTATTTTGTATTTGTAAATATACATTATGTTAATCTTACAACTACAGGGAAGGTCTGATTGTGTTTCTCATTATTCCTGATTTTTTTGCCTGTATATAATGTGTTTTTATTCTATAGTGTACATTTCTTTTGATATGTTCAATGTTTACGAGCCTCGCTGAACGCAATCTAATCTAAGCTATATCACGTTCATCAGGATAAACATTTGTAGAAATGTTTTTATTACACATTTCCTTGAAGATACAATGGTAATAGGGAAATACAGTAGGCTTAAGTGATAGTCAAATCTTTTTAGAGCTGATGGTTATGTGATGGCTTTGACATTACATTATCTTTGCATGATCAGGAAGAGAAAACAATTGAAAAAACATAACTTATGTTCAAGAAAAGCAAGTATTGGGAAATATAAACAAGGAATATCTCGGAAATACTTAACTGTACAAAACATCTATTTGACATAAATTGCTTGTTTTAACCAGTATTTGTGTAGTACGATTATTTTGTCTATTTCTAATGGTTTACCAGTTAGGCAAAAGTCATTCAGAATGAAGAGGAATTTAGCAGTTATTGCCAGAAAATTCAAGACATACATTCCACTTGTAAAAATATCTTAAAGATATTGTGTTTTAATCAAAATCGTTAGTGATTTTTGACACAATCAAAATTTTCGAAAAATGTTTTATATAGCGTGTGGTTTGGGGTGGGGCGTTTATGTTCTTGTTGCGTCCTAAGATGATGCTGAACTTATGCATGTACCAAATTTGGTATATAATCGACAATTAATTTCACAGACAGAAAGACAAAGACAGACAGACAGATAGACAGACAGACAGACGCATACACTGTATTTTCACTGAAAGCTTGGTATCGAAATGTAACACATTTTTCGACTACTATGCACATAGTAGAGAAAGTGAAAATATAGGTTTTGTGCAGTACTGTACACACTAAAATCATTAAACTGCTATAGAGTTATCTTGTTAGGATACCCCCTAAACCAACTGTGACATACCCCCCCCCCTCATTATGGCGCCGTCTGGTTATATTTGATGATATTCCATCTGTTAGGTTGCATTAGTACTGCCAACTGTGCTTAAAATATAACCATGGTAAAGCTACGGCCATAGATAGTGTTATTGCATCTGTTATGTTGCCACAGAAGCTCTTGTTTTTGAACCCGTTGCTGAGAAGCCAACCAATAGATTTTAAAACAAGATTCCACAAGGGGATCTCATATCAGAGATAAATAAACAATAATTACCATCTAAAGGTTACTTAATCCCGGGACATAAAGTACTCACTATAATCTTCGCAAAAGTTAAAGGCATATGGAGGCGGGCCGTACTGCAGACTCTACAGTGAATCCTAAGCTTGCCCCTCCTACCAGCGCTGCCGAATGTGGCACACGCTCTTATGTACAGAACTTCTGCCGGTACATGCACTACGCTTGGCAACAGCGCTCCGCTTGAGCATTGGCCAGCGTTCACATGTCTAACTTTTGCGAGCAGTATAATGTAGGTTGCCCTTGGGGCATTTATCTCTAATGTGAGATTGCCTTGTGGTCTAACCGGGAAGGTACGAATTGGTTGGGGAAATTAACGTCATACTGGCAAGGTGGTCATGGTAGCTTAGTGGTTAAAGCAGCCGCTCGAAGCAAAAGATCCGTGGTTCAAATCCCGGCTATGGCATTGCATTTTTCAATCCTGATTCCACCTCTTACTCAATTAGAAATTCTCTCATTGTATGTATAACTTGTGATTGGATAGGTCGTTTGCTGAAGGCATATGCTCTGCTACGCCTAAGTTCTATGCACGAACGCTGGATTTCCACTCTAGGTTCTAAATAATACCATTTAAGGGGGCAAATGTAAATAAAATTGCTATTTACATAAAATTAGGGACAAGAAAATCAACAACTGCATCTTGATATGTCTCCTGTTGCCAGTGTTCATCCAGAACAAACCAATACTCAGTTGTTTTGAGGTCAAGCTTCCACTTGTGCCTGTTGCATGTTGAATGTGCAATAGCAATTACATTGCTGAAAGTTTCATCTCAAATTTTTATTGCATTCATAAACGCATCTGAAGTCATTATTAATCTGAGTTTAAAGTGTTTGGGTCTTCTACTTCCCCTTCCATGAAAGCCATCTTTTCAATCTCTGGATCAGTGTATTTGTATACAACTGCTTATTTTACAAACACATCTCACATGTATGTGAAATTAGTATTTGATTGTAAAACAAAACACGTGTAAAGTCTATAAATTTAATTTGTACGCTCATATTTAAGCTTGTTTGTAAAATTCAACTTTACAATCTTCCACTATGAAATAATTTCTACAAATTACAAAGTTTACACATTACAAGGATAGTAAACATTTTGAAGCAGGCCCCAGGGTAGAGAGGAATGGCGATAACTTGTTGAGAAGGTCAAAACATTCCACTGGAAACTGTAGAGCTTTTAAAGAAGGAGAGGAATATTATTCCATATATATTTCCCAATAACACAAGTCCCATATTAATTGTTTTGTATTCAGTATGAAAGTAAGGTTACTTTTGGTATTATAAGCATTAGTTTCATTTTTACATTTGCTTTTTGCTGGTATAAACGCAAAGATCAATAAAATTGATACCGAAATATAATTAACAACGACTGCCAGACGTTGCACGATAACCTTTTTCAACTTCAGTGAAGAACTACTTATTTACAGTCAGTGAGAAATTACTTTGTGACTGACACATGCTCCTCTCGAGTCAGTCAGTGTCTCGGACTAAAAACTTCAGAAAGACAAACTATCCGGTTAGCGATTATTGATCAGGTAGATCACAAGCCCTCTCGCAGCTGCCCGACAGGAGCTTGTGTCAATCACAAAATAATTTCTCACCGACCATAATTTACCTTCCCCGTTCTTTATGAAATTGTTGTACAATGACATAGGTTTTTATCGTGAATCCTCACATTTACTACTTATAATGGTAATGTCTTATAGATACGATCCCCCAATATTCCGCAAAACATCAGGGGGACGTCTGACTTCTTTAATCTCTCCCGAGAGTCTTCCAATTTCTGGAAATTCTGCATACTATATAAGGTACCCTTTGGTGGTGGAAGAATCCTCGTCAGAATGGTCGCGTAATTTTTTAGATCATTAAAATAGATTAAACTTTAAACTTTTTGTATCTTATTTTTAGTTCCATAGTTATTTAATAACCAGAGGTCAGCCCAGGATACCAATGGGTTTGAAGTTAAGAGCACACGGATGATTGTGTTGTCTAGTTCGGGAGGGATTGGAATAAGACGCCTTGTCTCAACATTTCAACATGCAGTAGGGCACAAAATAAATATTCCCGTTTTCTAGTGCAGGTCTAGTACGCAAAATAATTGCCTAACTTAATCTATTTGAAATAAATTCAGAAGTTTTGATACTGTTTCATTCCTTATACATCTGCAGTATTTGATAAATGGTAATAAAAGAAATCACCGCCTCCGTAGCGCAGTTGGTAGCGCGCTTGCCTCTGACGTGAAGGACCCGGGTTCGATCCCTGGTACCAGCATGGGGATTTTCTCCCCGCTGGGAGGTCCGGCATGAGGTGCACTCAGGCTCGTTAGGTCTCGGGGCGGCCAATTGAACTATGGTCGCGAAGGCCCCATAACTGGCCACATCCTACCTTCCAGTACTGCACCCCACTCATGACGCCTGTAGCAGGCAGAGGGGGGGACGTAGCGGCCGGGCGGTAAGCCTTGGCCCACGAATAGCTATTGCGCTAGCGGTTATTATAATAAAAGGAACAAATATAATATAGAATTAATTGTGACCTTTTAAACTCTATCTTCTGTTTGTTGAAGTATTACATTATCACATTTATTGGTTGATATTAAATTAATATTTGTATATGAAATTTTTAAATGGGTATTATTTTGGTAATTTGAATTAAAGATTTTATTTTATTGGTTTGATGAATTTTGGGACATTTTCAATTAAAATAATATTTGTAAATGTAATTTATTTAATATTAAATTATGTATTTATTTGAATTATTTTGGAAAATTGATTGATTTTTGGTATATTAATTGGAAGCTTTCTTGGTTGTTTTGGTTTGATGAATTAGGAATAAGTATAATTAATTAATATTAGTAAATAAAAGTATTTATGTAATAAGTTGTGAAATTTGAAAAACATTTAATGAGAATTGTGGAATTTTAATTTGAGGCTTTTTGATTTTGGCTGTTGAATTATGTATATTTTATTAAATTAACATTTTTATATATGTACATATTAATTTAACTATTAGTTAGTAATGTGATTATTTTAGGTATTAGAGAAAATGGTTGTGTAGATATTAGATGTAATAAATTGCAATTTTGAGTATGTTTAATTTTTGTATGTTGCATAATATTTTCTCTTAATTTTGTTGTGTATTATATTTTTTATTGTAGTATTTAGATTTTTTGTAACTTGTAGAATTTTGTTATAAGTATTTTTGAAAGTTAAATAAACGAATAAGGATCTGGAATGTAAGCCCTGGTTTAAGTAACTAGGTGCCACGGTTTATTATTGCAGGCTTTTATTTATTCACTCACTCATTTTATTTATTTTATTTATTTATTTTATTTATTTATTTATTTATTTTATTTATTTGTAATGTAAATGTAAACCCCGGCGCGACAGCCACAAGGGGCCAAGGCCTACCGCCCAGCCGCTGCGTCCCCCACCTCTGCCCACTACAGGCGTCATTGGTGAGGTGCAGTACTGGAGAGTGAGACGTGGTCAGCGCCCCGAGCCCTCCCGGCCAGTTATGCGGTTTTCTAGACCTGGGGCCGCTACTTCTTCATCAAGTAGCTCCTCAATCGGTCCCCCCGGGACCTAACGAGGCTGAGTGCACCCCGTGCTGGTACCGGGGATCGAACCCGGGTCCTCCGCGCCAGAGGCAAGCGTGCTACCCACTGCGCTACGGAGGCGGTCATTTATTTATTTACTTATTTATTTACTTATTTATTTACTTATTTATTTACTTATTTACTTATTTATTTACTTATTTATTTACTTATTTATTTATTTATTTGTTTCTTATATTATGGCACTGTAAAGTATTCTCAACTAAAAGTCAAAGGCTTCTTTTAATCATGTTCTTTTATAACCCCAATATATTTGTATTCAAGTACAAGGGCTTTGTAAATTATGTTTAATTCACTAGTAATTTGTGAAACGAAATTAGAAGTGTTTCATAGGCCCACGTGCGCGAGAAATAATTGGTCTTTTCAAAGACGAAAAAATCATCAAAATCTGCTGAGTGGTTTTGAGATTACTGTACATTTACGAATTTTATCTTTTTATACCTACTATTAAACTGATAGTGATTAGTTCTATGACCACAAGGTAAATAAGAGTTGATACCTCGCCCATCTCGATCCTGGGCGGATCTTTTGTTTTTATCACTTCCCGGGAGGAATAATGAAGTGAAGCAGCTCCAAAGGGAGACAGGTCACAGGGACGCGCAGAGGTCACTAACGATTTCAAGGTTGAAGAGCCGATCAACCTGTCCAGCTGCTCAGAGAAGCTTTACCTCTGTCGGAGTCGGGGACAACTCGACCCCCTTGAGGGGGCTCAAAGAAAGCTGCCATCTAACAGGGCCGAGAAGAACTACAAATGAGCAACAGCTCCTAAGCCTAGGTGTATAAAACATGAAAGGGGGAAACGAAATGAGGGGTAACGAGATGCTGGGAAATTCGTGGTAATTGAGGGACCACGGCAGCATTCGCCTACCGACCTAGGTAAACCACGAAACAAAACCATAGTCAGAATGACAGTCTATCGGGAATCGAACCCGGATCTTCCCAAATGCCAGCATAGCACTTTTACTTAGTTCTAATTCAGTCACAGAGGGCCGGTTCAGGATATTGGTATTTCCTTTATCCGAAGCTGTAACAGGCACCGTCCTCAAATTCCCTTACGTAACATTTAATCCCCTTCCCTAGCCCCACAAGAATAGAGAAAGTGTAACATAGGTGGGGTTCGAACCCAGACACACCCTGCTTGCAGCCCCTACGCCCTTTGGGGCGTAGGTCCTATGTTTCCACAGAGATTCATACATCACAAGCTCGACTAAGGAATGCGATAGTGCTGAATAAACAACGCTAAACAAGCGTCTTTTATTTTTAGTTTCTCTACCACTTACCTGAGGTAGATAGACAAGTTGTCTATTCCACCCAAACCTTCGATATTAGCCTATACCGGAAATACAGGTCCGTTTAATTAATATATATGTACTTTTATTTTTCTGTCTACTTGAAGTAAATACAGATAAACGTTTGCTGAAATAGTTTCATCACAAATTTATTGCAGGTACAAAGAGGGTGCAGTAGATCAGAAAGAAAACTATTTTCGAACAGTTCTCTACATATCACACATTTTCCATGACATCATGAGAAACAGTTGAATACCAACAGTAGTTTAAAAAACCTGATGTGTTGCACTCACATGACTCTCTCTAATTACTCTTGTAAAAATGTTCTGACAAACACATTCTTCGATTTAGTTCACTAAACAGACCGATATTTCTAAAAATAGTTATATTATATGCTTCCTTTTAGGCACAATGGAAATAGAAAAATAAAACAGGCTTGAACGATAGTCAAAACTTTTAAGAGCTGGTCCCTATGTGATGACTTCGAAATTCTGTTTTGTTTCCATAACTAGGAGGGGGAAAAGGAATAACGACTTCCCATTTTAAAACATCTGATGTGTTGCACTCACATGACTTTCTCTACTTTTGTACTAACCATTCTTACAAACTCTTATTCCTATATCTTCTTCGGGTTAGTTGAGATAAACATTTGTACAAATTATCTTATTGCTAATTTCCTTGTAGGTGCAAGGGGAATATTGGAATACAGTAGGCTTTGTGCGATAGTCAAATATTTTAAAGCTTTGAGATTCCGTTCTCTTTGCACACTTAACATAAAAAAATGAACAACGATGACCCATTTCACGAAAGTTCTACGTTTTCCGAAACTCTCACACATAACAAGGAATATCTCCGAAATGGTTCACCCTACAAGAAAATTTATTGAGACATAAATTGTGTATTTTAGCAAGATCTACATTTTTGTATAGTATGATTTGGTCTATCTCTAACGGTTTACCAGTTATGCAAAAGTCGTCCAGAGTAAATACGACTACAGGGGCTATAGCCAGAAAATTCAAGATATACATTTCATTTGTCATCAAAATATCTCAATCATATGACATTTTAATAAAAATCGTTAGAGCCATTTTCAAGAAAATCAAAATTTTCGAAAAATTTTCCATGTAAAGGGTAGTTGTGGGGCTATTTTCTTCAAAATCTTCGTGTCACATCCTTGAAAGACATTAAACATAAATATCAACTTTGGTTTTTAATAGACTTTTCGTTTTTGAGTTATGCTGTCCACAGACTGACAGACTGACACACAGACACACACACGGACCTTTTTCTAAAAATGGTTTTTTTTTGGATTCAGGGGGCCTCGAAACATGTATTTCCGGTGAAATCTCGACATCGAATTTTTGGGTGGAATAGAATACTTCCCCTACTTACCAGTAAAGAAAGTAAAAAGTATGAGTATTAGAAAATTCAAAAGAATGGCAAAGAATGTTAATGTATGCTTAACTGCACAAAATAAATATTTAAACACAAATTGTGTGCTTGAACAATATGCACATTTTTGTGTAGTAAGACTTAGTCTATGTCTTACAGTTTACCAGTTATGCAGAAGTAATTGAGAATAAAGAGGACTTCATAGGCTATTCTCAAAGAATTCAAGGTATACATTTCATTTCAGGAAAGTATCTTAAACATTTGATGTTTTTAGAAAATTAAAATATTCCAAACGTTTTCCATGTAAAGAGTAGTTTGAGATGGTGGACCTTTATTTTAATCTTCGTGTTGCATCCTCAGAAGGCACTGAATGTAAATGTCAGGTTTCGTATTTAACTGAGCTTTCGTTTTACTTTCTCTACTGGTAAGTAGAGGAAGTATTGTATTCCACCCAAAAATTCTATGTTGAGATTTTACCGGAAATATATGTTTTGAGGCCCCCTGAATAAAAAAAAAAAAAAAAAAGCATTTTTAGAAAAAGGTCCGTGTGTGTCTGTGTGTCAGTCTGTGTATCTGTGGACAGCATAACTCAAAAACGAAAAGTCTATTAAAAACCAAAGTTGGTATTTATGTTTAATGTCTTTCAAGGATGTCACACAAAGATTTTGAGGAAAATAGCCCCACCCTAAACTACCCTTTACATGGAACATTTTTCGAAAATTTTGATTTTCTTGAAAATGGCTCCAACGATTTTGATTAAAATGTTATGTTTGAGGTATTTTATGTCAAATGAAATGTATATCTTGAATTTTCTGGTTATAGCCCCTATAGTCGTATTTACTCTGGACGACTTTTGCGTAACTGCTAAACCGATAGAGATAGAGCAAATCATACTGTACAAAAGTTGTAGATCTTGCTAAAATACACAATTTATGTCCAAATAAATTTTCTTGTAGGGTGAACCATTTCGGAGATATTCCTTGTTATGTGTGTGAGTTTCGGAAAACTTAGAACTTTCGTGAAATGGATCATCGCTGTTCTTTTTTTTTATATGTTAAGTGTGCAAAGACAACAGAATCTCAAAGCTTTAAAAGATTTGACTGTCGCACAAAGCCTACTGTATTCTAACATTCCCCTTGCACCTACAAGGAAATTAGCAATAAGTTGTACAAATGTTTATCTTAACTAACACGAAGAAGATATAGGAATAAGAGTTTGTAAGAATGGTTAGTACAAGAGTAGAGAAAGTCATGTGAGTGCAACACATCAGATTTTTTCAGTTTTGCTGTTCACAGACAGACCTTTATTTAAAATGGTTTTCTTTTGGACTCAGAGAGTCTCAAAACATATACTGGGCGTCCCAAAAAAACACCGACAACGCTGTGCGGGTTGGCAAAATGATCAATTTTCAAATAGGAAGCCCTGTCCGGAAATGTACGGTTTGGACGTTGGAGAGCGTCGAAGTTTGAGAATGAACGGTTGTGACAATTTGTTAACATTCGTTTTGGTATCTTAATATGGAAGTTATGCAACATTTTAGCCATCTGTATACTAGAATGAACCACCTGAGCATAACATTACTGTGCATGTGCTAAATTCCTCCATAGAATCCTTGGTGCGCTCTTACTGCGTTACTTGTATAGTTTCCAGTACAGTAACCTTTTTAACAACTGTTAAAAATTTGTACTTATATACGTACGAGTACACGGCTGCGGAAATGGTCGACATGAACTCCAGCACATTTTGATGTAAATGTGCGGAGTCATCTTAACTTCGCACATGCAAATTATGGATTGGTAGAGGAGGACCAGTTTCATGGCCTGCACGGTAGCCAGATCTGACACTTCTCGACTATTTTCTGTCGAGTTGTATGAATAGTATGGTGCATGGCAATCCTGTAACGTCAGCGGAGGACCTTATGGGTCGAGTCCACGGAGCGATTGAAAATCTTAAAAGACAACGGCACGTATTGGGTCATGCGCATAAGGCTCATCATCGCCGATATAGGCTCTGCAATGACGTAGGAGGTACACAGATCGAAGCTCATTTGTAATGTAGACAGCTCGATGTTGGGTTTATTGAATTTTTGTGTGTAATACAATACTTCCTCTTAGTTTAAGTTCGTACTAGAGAAAGTTATACTGCCTGAGTATTGAGTGGATATCTGCTTCTTCTCACATACAAAAAAGCTATTAAAATCTGATATGTTGCACTCAGATGACTTTCTCTACTCTTGTACTAACCATTCTTACAAACTCTTATTCCTATATCTTCTTCGTGTTAGTTGAGATAAACATTTGTACAAATTATCTTATTGCTTATTTCCTTGTAGGTACAAGGGGAATATGGGAATACAGTAGGCTTTGTGCGATAGTCAAATATTTTAAAGCTTTGAGGTTCCGTTCTTTATGCACACTTAAGATATAAAAAGATGAACAACGATGTTCCATTTCATGAAAGTTATGTTTTCCGAATCTCGCACACATAACAGGGAATATCTCCGAAATGGTTCACCCAACAAGGACATTTATTTGGACATAAATTGTGTATTTTAGGAAGATCTACATTTTTTGTAGAGTATGATTTGGTCTATTTCTAACGGTTTACCAGTTATGCAAAAGTCGTCCAGAGTAAATACGACTACAGGGGCTATAGCCAGAAAATTCAAGATATAAATTTCATTTGTCATAAAAATATCTCAAACATATGACATTTTAATCAAAATCGTTATAGCCATTTTCAAGAAAATCAAAATGTTCGAAAAATTTTCCATGTAAAGGGTAGTTTCGGGTGGGGCTATTTTCTTCAAAATCTTCGTGTCGCATCCTTGAAAGACATTAAACTTAAATACCAACTTTGGTTTTTAACCGACTTTTCGTTTTTGAGTTATGCTGTCCACAGACTGACACACACACGGACATTTTTCTAAAAATGCTTTTTTTTTTTTTTTTGGATTCAGGGGTCTCAAAACATATTTCTGGTAAAATCTCGATATCGAATTTTTGGGTGGAATACAATATTTCCCGTACTTACCAGTAGAGAAAGTAAAAACATACAGGCGCAGAAAACAAAAAATAAAAACACAGGAGGGGTAGTTGAGAAACAATAAAATGTTCCCTGCGGTTATAATGTATGTTTACAAACACAAATTAAACTTTGTTTTAAACTTTTACTAACTTTTCCTGCCACGTCCCATGTACTTATATAATTAGAAATGAATGGCATCTTCAGTCAGTTTATCCCTACATACAGATTTAAGTAAATGTAATTAAATGATTTGTCACTAAAACAGCTAGAAACTGCTTAGAGCTAAGCAAGCAATTACAGTATAATATGTCATTCAAACAATCATCTACAGAATAAAATGGTTTTGAGTATAGGTATCTTCAGCAGCAATTTTAAAGTCATTGGACTTTTTCCTTACGATCATTAGGAAGAACACTAAATATTTATACACCTTTCTGGAAGCGAGAAAGTTTTATACTGGACTGTTTTGTCTCGTGTTTATCTCACGAATTTCATTGCTATAAATGTGGATCTATTGCATATACAGAATTTTACGATCGAGTATACATTATACATGCAGGGTAAGCTTAGTATCAGTCTTCTAAAAAGATCTTTGCATGAGCGTCTGCTAAGGTGGTGGAAATAATTCTTATTGGATTCTTTTGTACAAGGAATATTGTCTACTTGAAGGCCCAGAAATTTGATGTTGTCCATTTCTTCTAATAACATGCCGTTTATCCCAATTCCGATCGGAGTGTATGATGTATAAATTGCATGACTTTTGTTGTATGTAGGTTTACAAATAATTGTTAGCCTTAAACCAGTAAGACATGAAGTTCTAAACATAATTCATTTAAATTATGCATTCATTTAAGTTTTTATTGGTAACAAGCACACTAGTGTCATCTTTGAACTGTACGGTAGAGCACGTGGTGATCATGTGCAACAAAGCATTTTTACTTTCTAATACGTACAGTAAGTAGAGGGAGTATTTTATTCCATCCAAAAATTCGATGTCGAGATTTTACCGGAAATATGTTTTGAGGCCCTCTGAACCCCAAAAAATATATTTAGGAAAACGTCCGTATATGTATATCTGCCTGTGAAAAGCATGACTCAAAAACGAAGTCTGTTAAAAAGCAAAGTTGGTATTTAAGTTTAGTATTTTTAAGCATGCGACATAAAGATTTTAGAGTAAATTCCTCCAACTTAAACTGCCTGAAAGAGGAGGAAGATGAGGAAGAGTAAAATATAACCTAAGATTGAGTAAATACCAGTGTACATATCTATGTCTATGTAAATAATGTTTCGTTTTTGTGTCGGTCTGGGTGGCTCAGTTGAGTAGATGCTGGCCTCTCCCCTCTCTCCCACCTCCATATTCCCTAGCACTCTCGCCCTCGCACTCTCCCACAACGGCTCCACTCTGTCCTCCGTCGCATACCTCTACCCTCGCTCTGCACTTAATCTTCACTCCCCAACTCTATGCTCACTATCCCCAGTATTCCCTCTCGCCCCTCCACCACCCCTCTCTCACCGCCACCACCCCTCTCTTCCCTCTACCACCCCTCTCTTCCCACTACTACCCCTCTCTTCCCTCTACCACCCCTCTCTCACCTCCACCACCCCTCTCTTCCCTCTACCACCCCTCTCTTCCCTCTACTACCAACCATATCGATCCTCTTCCTCTCCCATCTCACCCACTCCCATCCCTCCCTCTCTCCCATTCTCAGCCTCTCCCCAATCTCTCACGTTGTCTCCCTCTCTTCCATTCTCACGCTCTCTCCCATTCTCACGCCCTCACATTCTCCCATTCTCACGCCCTCACATTCTCCCATTCTCACACGCCCTCACATTCTCCCATTCTCACGCTCCCTCCCATTCTCCCAATCTCACGCTCTCTCCCATTCTCACGCTCCCTCCCATTCTCCCATTCTCACGCTCTCTCCCATTCTCACGCCCTCACATTCTCCCATTCTCACGCTCCCTCCCATTCTCCCAATCTCACGCTCTCTCCCATTCTCACGCCCTCACATTCTCCCATTCTCACGCTCCCTCCCATTCTCCCATTCTCAAGCCATCTCCCATTCTCACGCTCCCTCCCATTCTCCCATTCTCAAGCCATCTCCCATTCTCACGCTCCCTCCCATTCTCCCATTCTCAAGCCATCTCCCATTCTCACGCTCTCTCCCATTCTCCCATTATCCCGCTCTCTCCTACTCTCCCATCCTCACGCTATCACCCATTCTATTATCACGCTCCCTCCCACTCTCCCATCCTCACGCTTTCTCCCATTCACACACTCTCTCCCATCCTTACATTCTCTCTCAACCTCACACTCTCTCTTATCGTCACATTCTCTCCAATCCTCACAATCTCTCGGATCCTCACAATCTCTCCAATCCTCACAATCTCTCCAATCCTCAATCTGCCACTGTCACCCGCTCCCATTCTCACCCTCTCTTCCATTCTCAACCACTCTTCCATTCCCACCGTCACGAACCCCTCTTGAGAACCCTCTCGCGAAGCGCCTCACTCAAGAGCCCTCTCGCGAACCCACTCGCGAAACCCCTCGCAACCCCTCTCACTCACGAACCCTCCCATTCACAAAACCTCCTGGTCACGAATCCTCTCACTCAGGCACCCTCACTCACCAGCCCTCTCACACAAGACCCCTCTCACGAACCCTTTCATGAACACTCACGAACCCTCTTACAAACCCTCTCTCGAACCCTCTCGCGGACCCCTTCACAAAACCTCTCACGAACCTTCTCTCCAAACCTCTCACGGCCCCTCTCTCGAACCCACTCACGGACTGTCTCACGGACCCACCCGCGGACCCTCTCGCGGATACTCTCTCGGACCCCCACTAGGACCCTCCCACCGACCCTCCAACTGACACTCCCACGGGCCCTCTCTCGAATACTCACGGACCCTCCCAAGGACCCTCTCTCGAACTCTCTCACGAACCCTCTAACCCTCTCACGCAAGCTCCCTCGGACCCTCCCACGAACCCTCCCACAAACGATATCACGAACCCTCTCACGAACCCTCTCACGTACCCCCTCACGAAACCTCTCTCGAACCCTCTCGTGGACCCCTTCACAAAACCAGTCGCAAACCTCTCGAACCTTCTCACGGACCCTCTCTCGAACCCACTTACGGACTGTCTCACGGACCTACCCGCGGACCCTCTCACGGACCCTCTCGCAGACCCTCTCCTGGACCCTCACACGGACACTCTCAAGGACCCTCTCACGGACCCTCCCACGGTCCCTCTCACGGACCCTCTCTCGAACACTCACGGACCCTGCCATGGGCATCCTAAGGACCCCCTCTCGAACCCTCTCACTAACCCTCTCACGAAACATCTCACGCACCCTCTCACTGACCGTCCCACGGAACCTCCCACAGACCCTCCCATGGACCCTCTCTCGAACCGTCTAGCGGTCCATCTCACGGACCCTCTCTCAAACCTTCTCTCGAACCCACTCTCGAACTCTCTCACGAAATCTCTGTCAAACTCTCTCACGAACCCTCTCTCAAACCCTATCACGAACCCTCCCTGCAACCCTCTCACGGACCCATCACGAACATTCACGAACCCTCATATGAACCCTCTCACGAACGATCTAGAGAAATCTCTCACGAGCCCTCTCACGAACCCTCTGTCAACCCTCTCACGCAACGTCTGTCAAACCCTCTCAGGAACATTCTAAGGAACCCTCTCATGGACCCTCTCACCAAACCTCACGAACCATCCCACGAATACTGTCACGAACCCTCTCACGAAACGCCTGTGGAACGCTCCCAGGAAACCTACCACGAATCCTCTGTAGAACTTCTGTCGAACCCTCTCACGAACCCTCCCACGAAACGTCTGTGGAACCCTCTCACGAACACTCACAAGCCCTCTCACAAACCCTCACACGATCCCTCTCTCGAACCCTCTCACGGACCACCTTACGAGCCCTCTGACGAACCCTCTCTCGGGTATTCTCACAGACACATCACGCACCCTCATGAACCCTCTCTCGAAACCACTCACGATCAATCTCACGTACCCTCTCTTGAACCCTCTGACGAACCTTCTGTTGAACTCTCGCGGAACCTCTGAACCCTCTCACGAACCCTCTCACGGACCCTCTCACGAACCCTCTCACCAACCCTCTCACGAAACTTCTCACGGAACCCTCTCACTGACCCTCTCACAAACCCCCTCACCAACCCTCTCACGAACTCTCACACGAACGCCCTCACGGTACCTCTCACCAACCCTCTCACGAACGCCCTCACGAACCCCCTAAGGAACCCTCTCAGAAACACTCACGAACCCTCTCACGAACCCTGTCACGGTCCCTCTCACGAACCCTCTCTCGAACCCTCTCACCAACCCTCTCGAACCCTCTCACGGACCCTCTCACCAAGCCTCTCACGGACCATCTCACGGACCCTCTCACATACCCTCTTACGGACCCTCTCACCAAACTTATCACCAACCCTCTCACGAACCCTCTCACAAACCCTCTCAGAAACCCATTCACAAACCCTCTCACGAACCGTCTCACGAACCCTCTCAGCAACCCTCCCACGAACCCCCTCACGAACCCTCACACGGTCCCTCTCACGAACCCTCTCTCGGACCCTCTCACGTACCCTCTCACCAACCCTCTCACGGACCCTCTCACCAACCCTCTCACGTACCCTCTCACGCACCCTCTCACGGACCATCTCACGGACGCTCTCACAAAACCTCTCGGACCCTCTCACAGACCCTCTCACAGACCCTCTCAACAACCCTCTCACGAACCCTCTCACGAACCCTCTCAACGACCCTCTCACGAACTCTCTCACGAACGCCCTCACGAACCCCCTCACCAACTCTCTCACGGACCCTCTCACCAACCATCTCACGACCCCTCTCACAAGGTCTCACTCAAACCTCTCACAAGCTCTCACTCAAACCCTCTCACGAACCCTCTCAAGGACCCTCTCACGAACCCTCTCACCAACCCTCTCACGAACCATCCCATGAACCCTCTCACCAACCCTCTCACGGACCCTCTTACCAACCCTCTCACGTACCCTCTCACACACCCTCTCACGACCCCTCTCACCGACCCTCACGTACCCTTTCACGAACCCTCTCAAGGACCCTCACGAACCCTCTCAAGGACGCTCCCACGAACCCTCTCATGAACCCTCTCACGAACCCTCTCAACAACCCTCTCACGAACCCTCTCACATACCCTCTCACGTGCCCTCTTACGGACCATCTCACAAACCCTCTCACGAACCCTCTCAGGAACCGCCTCACGAACCCTCTCACGGACCCTCTCACGCACCCTCTCACGCACCCTCTCACGTACCCTCTTACGGACCATTTCACGGACCCTCTCACAAACCCTCTCTCGGACACTCTCACGGACCCTCTCAACAACCCTCTCACGAACCCTCTCAACTACCCTCTCTCGAACTCTCACGAACGCCCTCACGAACCCCGTCACCAACTCTCTCAAGGACCCTCTCACCAACTCCCTCACGGACCCTCTCACCAACCCTCTCACGGACCCTCTCACCAACCCTCTCATGGACCCTCTCACACGACCCTCACGTACCCTCACACGAACCCTCTCACAAGCTCCCACTCAAACCTCTCAAGCTCTCACTCAAAACCTCTCACGAACCCTCTCAAGGACCCTCTCACGAACCCTCTCACCAACCCTCTCACGAACCATCCCATGAACCCTCTCACCAACTCTCTAACGGAGCCACTTACCAACCCTCTCACGTACCCTCTCACGTACCCTCTCACGTACCCTCTCACGTACCCTCTCACGTATCCTCTCACGAACCCGCTCACCATCCCTCTCACATACCCTCTCACGGACCCTCTCACCAACCATCTCACGACCCCTCTCACAAGGTCTCACTCAAACCTCTCACAAGCTCTCACTCAAACCCTCTCACGAACCCTCTCAAGGACCCTCTCACGAACCCTCTCACCAACCCTCTCACGAACCATCCCATGAACCCTCTCACCAACCCTCTCACGGACCCTCTTACCAACCCTCTCACGTACCCTCTCACACACCCTCTCACGACCCCTCTCACCGACCCTCACGTACCCTTTCACGAACCCTCTCAAGGACCCTCACGAACCCTCTCAAGGACGCTCCCACGAACCCTCTCATGAACCCTCTCACGAACCCTCTCAACAACCCTCTCACGAACCCTCTCACATACCCTCTCACGTGCCCTCTTACGGACCATCTCACAAACCCTCTCACGAACCCTCTCAGGAACCGCCTCACGAACCCTCTCACGGACCCTCTCACGCACCCTCTCACGCACCCTCTCACGTACCCTCTTACGGACCATTTCACGGACCCTCTCACAAACCCTCTCTCGGACACTCTCACGGACCCTCTCAACAACCCTCTCACGAACCCTCTCAACTACCCTCTCTCGAACTCTCACGAACGCCCTCACGAACCCCGTCACCAACTCTCTCAAGGACCCTCTCACCAACTCCCTCACGGACCCTCTCACCAACCCTCTCACGGACCCTCTCACCAACCCTCTCATGGACCCTCTCACACGACCCTCACGTACCCTCACACGAACCCTCTCACAAGCTCCCACTCAAACCTCTCAAGCTCTCACTCAAAACCTCTCACGAACCCTCTCAAGGACCCTCTCACGAACCCTCTCACCAACCCTCTCACGAACCATCCCATGAACCCTCTCACCAACTCTCTAACGGAGCCACTTACCAACCCTCTCACGTACCCTCTCACGTACCCTCTCACGTACCCTCTCACGTACCCTCTCACGTATCCTCTCACGAACCCGCTCACCATCCCTCTCACATACCCTCTTACGGACCCTTTCACCAACCCTCTCACGCACCTTCTCACGAACCCTCTCACGTACTCTCAGCAACCCTCCCACCAACCCTGTCACGGTCCCTCTCACTAACCCTCTCTCGGACCCTCTCACGGACCCTCTTACCAACCCTCTCACTAACCCAATCACTCACCCTCCCACGAACCGTCTCAGGAACCCTCTCACCATCCCTCTCACCAACCCTCACGAACCCTCTCACAGACCCTCTCACCAACCCTCTCACGTACCCTCAGACGCACCCTCTCACGGACCATTTCACGGACACTCTCACAAACCCTCTCTCGGACCCTCTCACAGACCCTCTCACGAAACCTCTCACGAACCCTCTCAACGACCCTCTCACGGACTCTCACGAACGCCCTCAAGAACCCCTCACCAAATCTCTCACGGACCCTCTCATCAACCATCTCACGAACCCTCTCACGACCCCTCTCACAAGCTCTCACTCAAACCTCACAAGCTCTCTCAAACCCTCTCACGAACCCTTTCAAGGACCCTCTCACGAAACATCTCACGAACCCTCTCATGAACCATCCCATGAACCCTATCACCAACCCTCTCACGTACCCACCCACACACCCTCTCACGGGCCTCTCACCGACCCTCACATTCCCTCTCACGAACCCTTTCAAGGACGCTCCCACGAACCCTCTCACGAACCCTCTCACCAACCCTCTCACGAACCCTCTCACGAACTCTCTTACGAACCCTCTCAGCAACACTCCCACGTACCCTCTTACGGACCCTCTCACGGACCCTCTCTCGGACCCTCTCACGGACCCTCTCACCCACCCTCCCACGAACCCCCTCACCAACCCTCTCACGGACACTACACGAACCCTCTCACGGACCCTCTCACGAACCCTCTCACGGACCCTCTCAGGAACCCTCTCGTGGAACCTCTCGCGAACCCTCTCGTGGACCCTCTCGTGAACCCTCTCATGCACCATCTCACGAAATGTCTGTGGAACCCTCTCACGGACCCTGTCACGAGCCCTCTCTCGGACCCTTTCACGTACCCTCTTACGGACCCTCTCACGGACCCTCTCACCAACCCTCTCACCCTCTCAGGTACCCTCACACGAACACTCTCACAGACCCTCTCTCGAACCCTCTCACGAACCGTCTCGAGGACCCTCTCAGGAACCCTCTTACGAACCCTCTCACTAACCCTCCCACGAACCCTCTGACCAACCCTCTTACCAACCCTCTCACGAACCCTCTCACGGACCCTCTCACGAACGCCCTCACGAACCCCCTCACGAACCCTTTCACGAACCCTCTCTCGGACAGTTCACGAACCCTATCACGAACCCTCTCACAAGCTCTCACTCACACCCTCTCAGTCACCCTCTCACGAACCCTCTCACGAACCCTCTCACCAACCCTCTCACCAACTCTCTCACGGACCCTCTTACCAACCCTCTCACGTACCCTCTCACGAAACCTCTCACCAACACTCTCACGAACCCTCTCACCATCCCTCTCACATACCCTCTCACGGTCCCTTTCACCAACCCTCTCACGTACCCTCTCACGAACACTCTCACGTACTCTCTCAGCAACCCTCCCACGAACCCTCTCACGAACCCTGTCACGGTCCCTCTCACTAACCCTCTCTCGGACCCTCTCACCAACCCTCACACTAACCCTCTCACTAACCCTCTCACTAACCCTCCCACGAACCCTCCCACGAACCGTCTCAGCAACCCTCTCACCAACCCTCTCACCTACCCTCACGAACCCTCTCACGGACCTTCTCACCTACCCTCTCACGGATACTCTCACGAACCCTCTCTCGGACCCTCTCACGAACCCTCTCGAAGCCTCTTGAAACCTCTCTCGAACCCTCTCCCGAACCCTCTGACGAACCGCCTCACCAACTCTCACGGACACCCTCACCGACCCTCTCAGCGACCCTCACGTACCCTCTCACGAACCCTCTCACGACCCCTCTCACAAGCTCTCACTCAAATCCTCTCGCGTACCCTCTCACCAACCCTCTCGAGCCCTCGCACGAACGCCCTCACGAACCCACTCAGGAACCCTCACGAACCCTGTCACGAACCCTCTCACGAACCGTCTCACGAACCCTCTCACGGACCCTCACGTACCCTCTTAGGGACCCTCTCACGGACCCTCTCACCAACCCTCTCACTAACACTCTCACGAACCCTCTTACGTACTCTCTCAGCAACCCTCAAACGAATCCTCTCACGAACCCTGTCACGGTCCCTCTCACTAACCCTCTCTCGGACCCTCTCACGGACCCTCTCACCAACCCTCTCACTAACCCTCTCACTAACCCTCCCACGAACCGTCTCAGGAACCCTCTCACCAACCCTCTCACCAACCCTCACCAACCCTCACGGACCCTCTCACCAACCCTCTCACCAACCCTCTCACGGATCCTCTCACGAACCCTCTCTCGGACCCTCTCACAAACCCTCTCTCGAACCCTCTCTCGAACCCTCTCTTGAACCCTCTCTCGAACCCTCTCTCGAACCCTCTGACGAACCGCCTCACCAACTCTCACGGACACCCTCACGGACCCTCTCACCGACCCTCACGTACCCTCTCACGAACCCTCTCACGACCCCTCTCACAAGCTGTCACTCAAACCCTCTCACGAACCCTCTCGCGTACCCTCTCACCAACCCTCTGGAACCCTCACACGAACGCCCTCAGGAACCCACTCAGGAACCCTCACGAACCCTGTCACGAACCCTCTCACGAACCGTCTCTCGAACCCTCTCACGAACCCTCTCAGCAACCCTCTCAGCAAACCTCTCACGGACCGTCTTACGGACCCTCTCACGAACCCACACGTACCCTCACAGGGACCCTCTCACGGACCCTCTCACCAACCCTCTCACTAACCCTCTCACTGACCCTCCCACGAACCGTTTCACGAACCCTCTCACCAACCCACTCACGGACCCTCTCAGCAAGCCTCTCACGAACCCTCTCACGGACCCTCTCACCAACCCTCTCACGAACCCTCTCGCGAACCCTCTCACGTACCCTCTCAGCAACACTCCCACGAACCCTGTCACGGTCCCTCTCACTAACCCTCTCTGGTCCCTCTCACGGACCCTCTCACCAACCCTCTCACTAACCCTCTCACTAACCCTCCCACGAACCGTCTCACGAACCCTCTCACCAACCATCTCACGAACCGTCTCACGAACCGTCTCACGAACCCTCTCAGCAATCCTCCCACGAACCCTCTCACGAACCCTGTCACGGTCCCTCTCACGAACCCTCTCTCGGACCCTCTCACGTACCCTCTTACGGACCCTCTCACGTACCCTTTTACGGACCCTCTCTCCAACCTTCTCACCAACCCTCTCACGAACCCTCTCACGAACCCTCTCACCAACCCTATCACCAACCCTATCACCAACCCTCTCACGAACCTTCTCACGGACCCTCTCACCAACCCTCTCACGGACCCTCTCACGGACCCTCTCACGGACCCTCTCTTGGACCCTCTCACGTACCCTCTCACGTACCCTCTTCCGGACCCTCTCACCAACCCTCTCACGATTCCTCTCGCGAACCCTCTCGTGGACCCTCTCGCAAACCCTCACGCACCCTCACGAAATGTCTGGAACCCTCTCACGGACCCTCTCACGAACCCTCTCTCGGACCCTCTCACGTACCCTCTTACGGACCCTCTCACGGACCCTCTCTCGGACCCTCTCACGGACCCTCTCACCAACCCTCTCACGAACCCTCTCACGAGCGCCCTCACGAACCCCCTCACCAACCTTCTCACGAACCCTCTCACGGACACTACACGAACCCTCTCACGGACCCTCTCACGATCCCTCTCGTGGACCCTCTCGCGAACCCTCTCGTGGACCCTCTCGCGAACCCTCTCATGCACCATCCCACGAAATGTCTGTGGAACTCTCACGGACCCTGTCACGAACCCTTTCTCCGACCCTCTCACGTACCCTCTCACGTACCCTCTTACGGACCCTCTCACGGACCCTCTCACGGACCCTCTCACCCTCTCACGAACCCTCACACGAACCCTCTCACGAACCCTCTCTCGAACCCTCTCACGAACCGTCTCGAGGACCCTCTCACGAACCTTCTTACGAACCCTCTCACTAACCCTCTCACTAATCCTCCCACGAACCCTCTCACCAACCCTCTTACCAACCCTCTCACGAACCGTCTCACGGACCCTCTCACCAACCCTCTCACGAACCCTCTCACGGACCCTCTCACGAACGCCCTCACGAACCCTCCCTCGGACACTTCACGAACCCTCTCACGGACCCTCTCACGAAGCCTCTCGTGGACCCTCTCGCGAACCCTCTCGTGGACCCTCTCGCGAACCCTCTCGTGGACCCTCTCGCGAACCTTCTCACGCACTCTCTCACGAAATGTCTGTGGAACCCTCTCACGGACCCTGTCACGAAACGTCTGTGTTACCCTCACGAACCCCTCACGGACACATCACGAACCCTCTCACGGACCCTGTCACGAAACGTCTGTGTTACCCTCACGGACTCTCTCACGGACACATCACGAACCCTCTCACGGACCCTCTGTCGAGCCCCCTCACGAACCCTCTGCTGAAGCCTCCGACGACCCGCTTTTCGAACAGGCCCACAACCCCCCTGACTCTCGGCCCCCTTACGACCCACTTCCCGACTCTTTCCATCTGGCTTCCTCTCTACCATGTCTCTCGATCTCTGCCCATCTTTGTCGCTCTTCCCCCTCCAGTCTGTGTTCTCTTGTTCTCTCTCTCAACCATCCTGATGTCCGTTCCTGATCCTCTTTTCCTGCCCTGTCTATGCACTCCATTCTCTCCACCCCTCTCTCTCTCTCTGGGTTCATTACTATTGTCAGAGAAAAATCTTTACCCCTCGACTCATTTCTCCACAGTACACTCGAATGCGAAATATGCAATAGAACTATATAAGAGCTAGTTTCAAGAGCACATGTACTTAACACATGTAGGGCAAAAATTGGAATAATTTAAACAATGACCGGATAATTACTTTTATTTACCAGTAGAAAGTGTCATCGTCCAATTTTACTATTGAAGTCTTGTTTTAGCAGGAGTCACGTTTTATAGTTTGAGGTACAATTCACATTTTTTGATAATTTCAACATTAAACATTCAAATCCTGTTCTTTTGGGAAAATGTTCACCAGGAAACATTGGTAAATGAAAGCTAGCATTCTCAATGAAGGAAGATATCTGACATCATTATGCCGTAAGAATGCACTCGAGTATAATAATTTCACACCTCTGTAACTTTAGTAGCAGTAAATGTAGGAAATTCAACTTTCTGCTTTGGTAGCATGAATGAGAAATGGATGAAAAACCACTATCGTTGAAACATAACTGTTACATCCTTCAGAACTGTAACTGGACGTAACACTTTCCATACCACTCAACTGAGAAAACATTCTACAAGTAGAGAAGTAATTTTAAGTTTGTAACTTAATCACCTGTTGGAATAGCTCATAGACAAAGATTTTCTCGCCCTGTATTGAGATTCGTCGCACATTAGTAAGTTAAGTTGCTTCAAGTTAGTGTGCTACGGCAAATGTTTATCCTCTAATTACAGTAATATTATCGGTTGGTCCGTTTGAATATTGTGACTTTCTGGGTGGTTGTGAAGTAAATACGACAGATGTAGTCGAGATAAAGAAACACTTTTATTTCCGTAAACAGTAACTTTGTACACTCGTTGCAACAGCAAGAAAGTCTCTTTCGATTCTCCAACAGCACGGCTCCGAACTCGTAACACAAAGAACTGTCCCTTCTCCGTCGGCACAACGCTTCACATCGTCTGTCCGTCTCCGTCGGCACGACTACTCAACCTTCACATACGTCTGACTGCCTCTTCTCACACTTTACCGCTATTTATATCTCCCAGGCACTATTCTGGAAGGTTCAGTTATTGCGCTGGAGTACAAAGCGGAAGATTCCAGAAGTTTCTATCCTTTTCTCTCTTTCGGCAAGCGCCCCAACAATGCGGCCATTCTCTGTCTCTTTCCTTCGGCTCCTTTGCGGTAATGCCGACAATAATGCGATGGGTGACACTGCTGTTGTCGGCAATTAGATGCGGCGGGCGCGGTCACACTATGGATAAAATGACAGAACTATATGTACAAAGATCCCCAAAGAAAATCTCACCGTAGCTCCAATCTGTCACGTTATTTATCATTGTACGAAGGTGTATCCATTTCATTGGTTGATCTAGGCAACGTACCCATGCACCGAGGTCTAAACCAGCCACTGAAATGGCCACGGCTTCGTGCAAGGATAAACAATGTGGCATAAACAGAAGGAGAACAGATTTTATTTGCCGCTGTCTGTAGAAGCTGTCCTTGCAATGTACAAAACGGATAGAATCATTTATTGGATACGTGTAAGACGAGGTTCGGTTTAAAACATGAGGGTAGAACTGTTTCATACCAGAACATTAGCACACACTCTCGGCTAACGGTATCTTTTCCGGTCTTCTGTGAATGACTTCTGAACAAAGGGGTAGATATTCCAGGTAAGGAAATATAACGCTAGGAAATCTGATGTGCTGCACTCACATGACTTTCTCTACTCTTGTACAAACTATTTGTACAAATTCTTATTCCTATATCTTCTTCGTCTTAGTTGGGATAAACATTTGTACAAATTATCTTATTGCTTCTTTCCTTGTATGTGCAAGGGGAATATTGGAATACAATATACTTTGAGCGATAGTCAAATATTTTAAAGCTTTGAGATCCCGCTCTCTTTGCACACTTAACATATAAAAAATGAACGATATTCCATTGCAAGAAATTTCTAAGTTTTCTGAAACTGATACACAAAACAAGGAATATCTCCGAAATGGTTCACTCTACAAAAAAAATTATTGGCACATAAATTGTGTATTTTAGGAAGATCTACTTTTCTTGTACAGTAAGAATTTGTCCATCTCTTACGGTTTACGAGTTATTCAAAACTCATCCAGACTAATTAGGACTACATAGGCTATAGCCAGAAAATTCAAGATATACATTTCATTTGTCATAAAAATATCTCAAACATATGACATTTTAATCCAAATCGTTAGAGCCATTTTCAAGAAAATAAAAATTTCAAAAATTTTCCATATAAAGGGTAGTTTAGGGTGAGGCTGTTTTCTTCAAAATCTTGGTGTCGCATCCTTAAAAGACATTAAACTTAAATACCAACTTTGGTTTTTAACCGACTTTTCGTTTTTTAGTTATACTGTCCACAGACCGACAGACACACAGACTGACACACAGACACACACACGGAACTTTTTCCAAAAATGTTTTTTGGATTCAGGGGGCCTCAAAACATATATTTCCGGTGAAATCTCGACATCGAACTTTTGGGTGGAATACAATACTTCCCCTACTTACCAGTAGGGAAAGTAATATATTGTGTCTTAAGAAATATAGGTTTTCTGTGTAGTAAGTTCTTGTCCAACTCTTACAGTTTAATTATTAAGCAAAATTATACAAAACTATTTGGATTCCTGATAGTGCAAGGTTAGCTTTTTAAACTACAACGATGAATTAATTAATTAATTATATTTACTCCCAGCTTTTTTTATGATCTTATTGCAGTGACCTAGGGATTTTAAACTTAATCCACCTATTTGCCTCCTATAATTTTAATGTCGTACGTCCCGACTATTCCAAATAATGGATAATACCCCACCCCGTTATTGAAGAAAAAATATATTAAACATCGCTGGAACATCTGATTTGCCTCACCTATCCTAACAGGAATCACCTTCTCTGAAGATGCCCAACAAAGTTTTGGATGAAACTGCTAATTCATCGACTGGACAAAACACACACACACGCGCACGCACACGCACACGCGCAGGCACACACACACAAGCATTCATATTTCAATGATACATACTGGATCCCATGGATCGCACACTGTCACAGATATAATTTACATTGGTTAATAAATACATTTATAAAAAGTAAAAACTGAGGGGTTAAAAAGAAACTTCAGTAAAAATATTGGCAGGTCGTTACTTTCAAAAGCTTTTCTACCCTTAACGTAAAACGCATTTTCATGGAAATCTGTGATATTCTACCGTAAGATTTGCTCCATTAAATGCATGAAAAATATTTTTAAACAACCTGTGCAAAATATTATAAAACTAATAAAACCAATTATTGAACAGGATAACTTAGGTGACAGCATTTGGGGCTTCCATCCAGGAAGTGTCCATATTCGATACCCGTTATTCCATTTTTCTTGACCTTGTTTCTTTTCATGGTTTTCCCAGGTCGATCTTTCGGATATTCATCATCTATACCAGGGGGGGGGGGGGGGTGAGCTGTCGTGTGCTGCGTAGGGGCTGGAGGAGAGAATGAATTTCTTCTCTGGCATGTTATCTCCATGAACCTATCCGTGAAGATGGGGACGCATCGAAGGGCTGGCTGGAGATAGTGATTCTAGAGACGTTAGGGACCCCATTGCGCCTAGACCCTCTCTCGTAATTGCTTTCGTCCGGACGTTTAGCACGTACAATAGACCTAGGCTTGGCCGCAGTCCTTCCTCTGTTTCTAATTTCTGTCCCTAATAAAGTGAACAATTTTGAAAAACGACACAACGCGTGAATCTTATATTGCTTTTTATTTATGTATATTAAAATAAATATTTCTTTTTGGGTGCTACAAGATTTTTTATTTGATACCGGAGTTACTGACGGCTAAGATTAATACTTCTATAAAACTAATGGGGAGGTAGATAAATAGTGAGAATGAAGAATTTACGTGTGTTAAAATCAGTACATAATCGAAGAATCAAGGGTACATTTTGTGGTGAGAAAAATTCATTAGCCACTTTCATGTTAAGGATTAGACACTGTATCTAAGGGAATTAGGGTTCCAGTGAACTCATTCAGCAGGAAACCCATTACCTGAAGGTTGAGGTAGTCAGAAGTCAAAAGGCTGCAAAACTCACGTAGACAAAATTCTGAGAATGAGAATGAAGTTCTTAGTATTCAGCATGTCACTGAGTGGAAAATTGTGGCGAATAAGCAGCTTCGATCTTAGCAAAGAAAAATGGGAACGTTGTTGAGGAATGATGCTTAGTAGCCGGGACTAAGTTAATAAAAAAGCGTGTCTTTTTAAACTTCGTGCCCTTTTCTTCATGTTTTACAGTCTTACACTAGTGTTTTACTGTGATAGATTATCGGCAGTCCGTATTGTCTAAGGACCGCGTCGTGTTTCACAGATTTAGCGGTCAAGCCTACCTTCCGCGCAATTTGCGCTTCACATTGTTATTGCGAAAACAGTTATTTTTAAACAGTAAAGGTTTTGATATTTCAGAAGTTAGCAGAAATAATACTTCAAGAGTTACAGTTTTTCTTCATAGATTCAGAAATGTTTTAATTCCACATTCTTAAACAATTGGCAGTTGACTTCAAAACCCAGCTCATTTATTAGACTTCATTAAATTTATCAGCTCTGTGGACAAGTGTCGAAGCTGCCATCTGTCCGTTACATAAAGAAGCAGAGATACAGTTATCTGGCACTAAGGTCACTGTGGACAAGTGTCGAAGTTGTCATGTCCATCACATATATGCAAAGAGAGGTACGGATGCCTGGCACTAAGGCCTCTCTGGATCAGTGTTGCCATGCCTGGTGAAGTAAAAGAAGATATGATTTGAGAAAAGCAGGAGAAAACAGCAGATTTTTTAACCGGCAATTTTGCTTATTCTAGACATATTT
>CM060964.1:352409432-352629432 GCA_030765045.1 Tenodera sinensis | reverse complement strand
CGGATTGCTTCTAATCGATACGGAACAATGTCAACAATAAACATTGCTTTCAAATACATGACGTAGGAGCACCTGAATCAGTAATACCAAACCTGACGGCGATATCAATCACTTCCGATTATCCATTTCATGATTCATATCTTAGCTTTGGCATTTATAGATATTTACATAATCTGCTTGTAACAATCACACTACTGTCTTTGTTACTTTCATGCCCAATGATTAGATGTTCAACGTTTGTGAAGGAGGGAAAGTTGGATTTACTTCCTTCCACTATACGTGGACTTTGCCTCTCTGTAACCCCCAGCCGTGCATTGTGTTACAGTGGCGGGTTGGTTACATGTACGTTGCATTTGATTTACGAAAGCACTTTCAAATCTTATGTGATAAACATTTGTTCATTAGTGACTTGTTTGTTGCTGCTTATGTTTAAGAAGTCTATCAATATTTGGTGACACAGTCGAAGTGCATAGTCTTAGAGGATACACCAAGTGATCGTCACGTAACATATTGTAATACACACTTTTAATATAGTTCAATTTGGAGAAACTCTGTTCACAAATATATGTAGAGTTATACTCACTCTTATACACACTATTCTTGTAAATGTTTATTTCTCTATATACTTCATTTTAATCGACATAAGCATTTTCAACAATAACAATAGCAACAACAATAATAAAATACATAATAATAATAATAATAATAATAATAATAATAATAATAATAATAATAATAGGTAATAATAATAATAGGTAATAATAATAATAATAATAATAATAATAGGTAATAATAATAATAATAGGTAATAATAATAATAATAATAATAATAGGTAATAATAATAATAGGTAATAATAATAATAATAATAATAATAATAATAGGTAATAATAATAATAATAGGTAATAATAATAATAATAATAATAGGTAATAATAATAATAATAATAGGTAATAATAATAATAATAGGTAATAATAATAATAGGTAATAATAATAATAATAATAATAATAGGTAATAATAATAATAATAATAATAATAATAATAATAATAATAATAATAGGTAATAATAATAATAGGTAATAATAATAATAATAGATAATAATAATAGGTAATAATAATAATAATAGGTAACAATAATAATAATAATAATAATAATAATAATAATAATAATAATAATAATAATAATAATAATAATAATAATAATAGGTAACAATAATAATAATAATAATAATAATAATAATAATAGGTAACAATAATAATAATAATAATAGGTAACAATAATAATAATAATAATAGGTAACAATAATAATAATAATAATAGGTAACAACAATAATAATAATAATAGGTAACAACAATAATAATAATAATAGGTAACAACAATAATAATAATAATAATAATAATAATAATAATAATAATAATAATAATAATAATAATAATAGGTAACAATAATAATAATAATAATAATAATAATAATAGGTAACAACAATAATAATAATAATAATAATAGGTAACAATAATAATAATAATAATAATAATAATAATAATAATAATAATAATAATAATAATAAAATAAAATAATAAAATGACGACGACGACGACGACGACGATGATGATGATGATGATGATAATAATTGGTGGCTTTTTGTGGCAAAGAAGTCGATGAATGAACCAGAACATTTTACCAATGATTTCCCTTATTTCAAGTGTGCCCCCATTAGATTATTTGATGTAGATCTACTTGCTGATAACTGAAGATCCTTCAAGTTTGAACATCTGAAAGTGCATATCGTTATTGAGTAAAATTCTGCTGAAAATGAAGATTAAAGCCGGTATCCCATGGCCCAACCTTTTTGACCAAACTTTTGTTTTCAATGGAATTGTACACAAAAGAAACAGTGTCTGTCACACTATGATTCATTTTGGTCCGATACAAACGACAGTTCACGTAGGAAGAGTGAGAAATAAACATGGCGGGCGCAAATATTAATTTAGCGATTGCTACATTAAGTATATGTTTGGGATATATTTCCACGAGTCTGTCTCAGTAGGAAGAAAAGATGTATTAGAAGTAAAAGACGTTGGTGGACACAGCCATGAGAACAGGGCACGTGCCGAGGAATATTGGGTCTAATACAAAACGAATTGAGGTTAGAGTACCCCGAAAAACTATTGCAATATTCTATGAATTGGCGAATATTTATTTCTCAACCTTTTACATCGTGTTGAAGGAAACATTACACACAAGGACACAAATATGAGACAAATGCGAAACAGATAAGTATCAATTGTAATGATTTTAATTTTAGTATGGATGGACAGGAGATTTGAATTCATTTCATAGCAAAATTTAAACATATTGTTAACTGGATTTCTTATTATTTATGAAATAACCAGCTCAGTAATATATGGTCACGAAAATCGTTAATGAATCTTCCAGATAAAATTATACGTTTTATTCAAATACCCATCACATTAAACGTGTCACGAGCCGTACATATACAACAGCTGGCTCCATGTTGCCTGCGCGGCCCGCCATATTGTTACGTTACAGACGCTGATTGCCTATTTTCAAGTTGTTGGATGAAAAAATTACATGCAACTCAATCTCATTGTATACAAACAGTGAGTGAGTTTTGTTTAAGGGCCCGTCGATAGCTAGGTCATTAGGGCCCTGTATACAGACAGGTTGGATACAAATTGTATGTAACAAAATTGTATTCAACTCTCGATGGCCCACGATGCACTTTTGTTATACACAATGCTTTGGACCAAAAAGTTGGACTGTTGGACTGTTTCATCTGTAGGTATAAAAGTAAATACATTTTTTTCACCTTTTTCCAATATTTAGATCATATTTTCAGGATTTTAGGTCATATTTTGGTAATTTTTACACCATATATGCATGCATATTTCAAGAGGTTTTAGGCCATAAAAATCCGAGCACTATAATTACACATATGATAATATTTTTGATTACTGTCAAGGAATTCCCCAGAGATACTTTCGCTGGAATTATGAAGATCAGGTATAAAATTACTTTCTACATACAAGATGATGATAATAAGGGTGTTTCGTGACAGGTTATGAGGCAGCAGGATTTGAAGTGAAAACTTGAAGAGAAAGGTGGTGGGTTCGATGCTACCTTACTGACAGGAAATGGTAGGCAGTAGTGTTGAAGACCGACAATTAGACAGGTTCTTGAAGCGTAAACAGACCTGATATTTTATGGAGCAGCTCATTCTGGATGCAAGGGCAGACAGCTTCCCTCCATCTTTGTTTTGCTTTCATTCCTTGCATCTCATCCATAACGTTATCTTTGCTTTATACCCGACGCTTCGCTCTTTCCTTGGCATCTTCACGAATCCTGCCGAGGTCACTTTGCCCATACGTCCGTACGCATTAACATTTCAAGTTCAAATTAAGAATTACCTGTCCGTTTTATGGAGACACTCAAACAAATCTAATGTGTTATATTCACATGGCTTTCTCTACCCATATTAAAAATGAGAATTCTCTCTCCAGAGCTTGTTGGTTTTCTATAATCTACTTGTAGTAGGTAGGAAGATCATTGTATTCCAACCAAAAATTCAATGCCAAGATGTGTTTTCTCAGACACATATTTATGGAGGCAATGATTTCTGGATATTCGTTACTTGTTTGAATTTTCCAATACTTACACGTTTCTTAAATGGGAAGTCTTTATTCGTTTCTCCCTCCTGGTCATGAGTATGGAATTTCAAAGCCACTACGTAGCGACTAGCTCTTAAAATATTTGACTATCATGTAAGAGCAGGGTGTTCTAAGAATAGCTTTTTAATAAAGGATAGAAAATGGCATATGAATCAACACATCAATTTTTGATAAACATGTGGTAAATTAATTTAACTAAATACATTATGTCAAAATGTTACAGGATGGGCCTTTTAACGAGAAACTAATCAGAAAAACAAATACATGCTGCAGGCGTGACATAAGATATAGGGGAATTAATGAAACCTGATAGGTTGTATGTGAAAAAAGTGAGAGGTAAAATTCTCACGTATTGCACTATTTGTACTAACTATTCTTGTAAATTATTATTCCTCTATCTTCTTCATGTCAGTCGAGATAAACATGTGTACAAATAGTCCTATTGCTAATTTTGGTATAGATGCAAGGAAAATATGGGAATACAGTAGCATCTGATCTTTGAAAGTCGGTTCTCCTTGCAGGGCCAAGAGATAAGAAAGTGAATAACGATCTTTCATTAGAGAAAAGTGTAAGTAATGAAAATCTTACACAAATAACAAGGAATATCTCCGAAATGGTTCACTTCACAAAAAGGATAATTTGACAAATTGTGAATTTTCACGTGATCTGATTTCTTTTTGTATAGTAAGATTTGGTCTATCTCTTACGGATTACCAGTTATGCAAAAGTCATCCAAAGTAAATAGGACTTCATGGGCTGTAGCCAGAAGATTCAGGATATACAGTTCATTTGTTATAGCCATTTTCAAGAAAATCAAAATTTTCAAAAATGTTCCATGTAAGGGGTTGTTTAGTGTGGAGGAAATTTCTTTAAAATCTACGTGTCTCATGCTTAAAACATATTAAACTTAAATACTAACTTTGGTTTTACACTGACTTTTCGTTTTTACTTTCTGTACTGGTAAGTAGGGGAAATGTTGTATTCCACCCAAAAATTCGATGTCGAGATTTCACCGGAAATATATGTTTTGGACCCCCTGAATCCAAAGAAAAACATTTTTAGAAAAAGGTCCGTGTGTGTGTGTGTGTCTGTGTGTCAGTCTGTGTGTCAGTCTGTGGACAGCATAACTCAAAAACGAAAAGTCGGTTAAAAACCAAAGTTGGTATTTAAGTTTAATGTCTTTCAAGTATGCGACACGAAGATTTTGAAGAAAATAGCCCCACCCTAAACTACCCTTTACATGGAAAATTTTTCGAAAATTTTGATTTTCTTGAAAATGGCTCTAACGATTTTGATTAAAATGTTATATGTTTGAGATATTTTGATGAAAAATGAAATGTATATCTTGAATTTTCCCCCTATAGCCCTTGTAGTCGTATTTACTCTAGACGACTTTTGCATAACTGGTAAACCGTTAGAGATAGACCAAATTATACTATACAAAAAATGTAGATCTTGCTAAAATACACAATTTATGTCTGAATAAATTTTCTTGTAGGGTGAACCATTTCGGAAATATTTCTTGTTATGTGTGCGAGTTTCGGAAAACTTAGAACCTTTGTGAAATGGATCATCACTGTTCATTTTTTATATGATAAGTGTGCAAACACAACAGAATCTAAAAGCCTTAAAACATTTGACTATCGCACAAAGCCTACTGTATTCTAACATTCCCTTGCACCTAGAAGGAAATAAGCAATAAGATAAGTTGTACAAATGTTTATCTTAACTAACACGAAGAAGATATAGGAATAAAAGTTTGTAAGAATGGTTAGTACAAGAGTAGAGAAAGTCATGTGAGTGCAACACATAAGATTTTTGAGTTATACTGTTACAGACACACACGCGGACCTTTTTATGATTTTTTTCAGGTATCTTCAAAACATATTTCCTGTGAAATCTCGACATCAAATTTTCGGGTGGAATACAATATTTCCCATGCTTCCTATACGTAGTAGAGAAAGTAAAAAATTGCATAAATAAATGAAGGCTGGTTAAGTAAAGCAGACGTATGGCCACTCCTAGGGGTACACCAACGCAGTTGTAGTTACGAAACAAGATGACACAGTGCGTATTGTGCGGGTTGGGTGGACCGTGCAGGTGATAGTGAAAGTTGAGCGAATGAAGAAAGTTCTTTACTGGGAACTTGCATACTAAATAACAAGGTGTGGCCATGGTCCTCCTCTGCAGCCTCCGCCAATTTAACACTGGCCAACTGCCACAGGAATTCGAGTGTGTATACATGCATTTACAGTGTTTTTAACACTGCCACAATACTCTTGCGGCTGGCCTTGAACTCAGAGGCGAATTTCTATCTCCATATTTCTTCAATTAATTTTATTATTCCATATATTTATGTATGTGTGTGTATCCGTCTGCATTTCTGTATTTCTGTAAACGGCATCATTAAAAAATCTGATGTGTTGCACTCACATGACTTTCTCTACTCTTGTACTAACCATTCTTACAAACTCTTATTCCTATATCTTCTTCGTGTTAGTTGACAAACATTTGCAGAAATTATCTTATTGCTTATTTACTTGTAGGTACAAGGGGAATACGTGAATACAGTAGGCTTTGTGCAGTAGTCAAATCTTTTAAAGCTTTGAGATCCCTTCTCTTTGCAAGCGTAACAAAAAAGAACAATGATGTCCTATTTCACGAGTTTTCCGAAACTGACACAAATAACAAGGAATATCTCAGAAATGTTTCACTACACACACACAAAAAGAAATTAAAAAAATAAAAAAAAATATAAAAAAATAAAAAAAAAATAAATAAATAAAATTAAATTAAAAAAATTAAAAAAAAATGATTTAGACATAAATTATGTTTTATGTTACATTTTTTGTACAGTACGATTTTGTTTATCTCTTATGGTTTACGAGTTATTCAAAAGTCATCCAGAGTAAACATGACTCTATAGGCTATAGCCAGAAAATTCAAAATAAACATTTAATTTGTCATGAAAATTACTCATACATATGGCATTTTAATCAAAATCGTTAGAGCCATTTTCAAGAAAATCAAAATTTTGTAAAAACTTTCGATGTAAAGGATAGTTAAGAGTGGAGGAATTTTCTTCATAATCTTCATGTCGTATCCTTGAACGATACCAAATACGAAATTAAATACCAACTTTGGTTTTTAACCGACTTTTCGGTTTTGAGCTATGCTATCCACAGACAGAGAGACAGACACACACACACACACACACAGACTGACACACATGCGCGCGCACATACACACACATACACACATACACACACACACACACACACACACACACACACACACACACACACACACACGTACTTTTTTCTAAAACTGCTTTTTTTCAATTCAGAGGGTTTCAAAACATATTTTTGGTGAAATCTGTACATTGAATTTTTGGGTGGAATACAATAGTTCCTCTACTTATCAGTAGAGAAAGTAAAAGCAAAAAGTCGGTTAAATACTAATTTTATTATATAGTTCAACATCTTTCAAGGATACGATATGAAAAATTACCCCGCACTACCTTTTTCAAGAAAGATGTCTCCTTATTTCTTATTTTGTGAAAAATGGATTTAACATTTGATTAATACAGGTACCTACCATATGTTTAAGATATTTTAATGACCAATGAAATATACAGGGTAGAAGGAAAGTCATTACATCCCATCTAACATGTGCTTCACAAAAGCATTACAAACAAAAAGTATAATGGCATTTTGTTCTTTTATCAGCCGATTTCTAAAAATAAATGGTTTTTGTTCCAAATTAGATGCGTAATTCCACAAGAATGTTGAAGGTAACAGTTTGTTACTTCTAAGATATGTAGAGTAACTTATTTCTGACATAGCTTCTGTAGAAATTATGTAAATAATAATAGCTAAATGTAAGCAAATACCTAGGGGACAAAAAAGCAAATTTAAGATTTTTCTGAAATCTTTTCTTTTTTTTGGGGGGGGGGATTCAGGGGTCTTGAAAACATTTCCGGTCAAAACTCGAATTTTTGGATGGAATACACTACATCCTCTGCTTCGCACACGCACACGCACACGCACACAGGCGGCCCGGGTTCGATCCCCGAGACCCGCATGTGGTATTCGTGGTGGACGAAGCGGCGTCAGGGCGGGTTTTCTCCGGGTGCTCCGGTTTCCCCCGCCATTTCATTCCACCGGTGCTCCATCTTCATTCCATGTGTCATCAGTGTCACCACCTGCGGTGCCGTAGTAGTAATAGCGCGCGTTAAACACAACAATAACACACACACACTTTTTCTAAAATGCTTTTCTTGGATTCAGGGGTCTTCAAAACATTTATTTCCGGTGAAAACTCGACATCGAATTTTTGGGTGGAATACTCTAGTTCCTCTGCTTACTATACGTAGTAGAGAAAATAAAAAATGGATAGTGGGTCAGGAACAAGGATTTAATCCCTCTATGCAGGAACATCACAATGTTCGAGGCCGATATTAATGCAATTAAAACCTCTGTTGGGAAGAATCTCCATAGGGGCTAAAAATAGCACCATATGGGTTTTCTGCAACAGATAAGCTGCCCTTAAAGCAATAGCAAGCAACTAGATTACAGTAGAACCGCCTAGAAAGCTGGCAAAATACAACAGTGTGACACTTGGCTGTATACCAGAGCTTGAGAGGGTAACACGCAATGTAAAGGAGCTACCCTACTAAAGAAGTGCTCTACCAAAAGGTTATTGGCCCTGAGTGAGTATTTGGTATCCCTTTAACCGTTATAAAGGGAGCCATTGCAAACTGGGTCTCAAACAACCACCAGGAACAATGGATGCAAATGGAAGGGCCTAGACGCAGTAAGAGAATGTTATTAAAACTAATGTTACCTCTTACTAATGAAGTCTTAAATTTGAGTAGGCCACAAATGAGGCTAATAATAAGTCTCTTGCTGGTCAGTGTAGATTAAGAAAACATCTACAGATGTTGGGCATCTATAAAGGAAACCCACTTTGTAGTCTGTGTGTTGAAGAGCAAAAAGCTGCCTCTCACATTAGATAGGGCATTAGACAGACGAAGACGCATACACTTGGTCCAGAAGATATCGCAAAAAAGAATCTAATAGTCTATTATTCTTTGTTAAAAGTACCTACCGGTCCATTCAACTAACGGTGGAGAATAATACCCATAAAATAAATCCTTGGGTTTCAGTGTTAGTGTATATATCCCCATTACACTCTTATGAAAACCTAGTATAATCTAATCTAAGGTGTTCACAGCAGTAAATTGGAACCAGCTCCTGTCACATGAATTACTCCACGTGGGGAAGATAATCCGATGTCTCTGACTGAATTAAGTTAGCCATAAATCGATTCCTACTGGATGGAAGTGGAATACCAACGCTACTCCAGTCAATGAAGGAGGTGTGTGTGACGTCAATTTAATTATAAATTGGACTATACCTCTAACAGACTGCCTCTGTGGCATGGTGGTTAGCATACTAGTCCACAAATCTAAGGTTTCCGGGTTCGCTCCCCGTCTGAGGAGTTGGAATTAATTTACTTCCAATGCTCCTTGGAGTCTGGAAATGTGAACGAGTATAAGTGTGAGTGTGAGTGAGTGTGTGTGTGTGTGTGTGTGTGTGTGTGTGTGTGTGTGTGTGTGTGTGTGTGTGTGTGTGTGCGCGCACGTGCGTGTGTGAATTTAAGGACAGTTTCAAGTAAAAGTCAGTGTAACATATGAGAAAATATCCCAAAGAAAAAACCCATCGATATGATTTAAATGGGCAAAAATGTAACAGAGAAAACGAAAGACCATCGCATTCAGGAGGTACCGGGTTCGAGTCCTATCGACTACCCATTCTCAGACGGGTTTTTCGTTCTCATTTTGTTACAATGGTGTCAGGAGTGGGATTTAGATGCTTCGTCCGATCACTTTTGTGGGCAGGGACAGTGTGAACGCGGCTTGTGGCAAAACAAGAATGTAACCAGCCAGTAACCGTATTTGGTAACATTACAACTTTCAGGGAACTCCTCAAAAGCCTGTTATTACGCTAGCTAAAGCAATATCCCTTGGTTACTTCCATGAAAAATCTGAGGTGCTTCTGACTTTCTCTAACCACTTCTACAAGTTATTATTACAGAAGTCAATTTTACCATCTATTTCACGTTAATCGACATAAATGTTTGCACAAATAGTTTCATTGTAAGGTTCCTTGTGGGCACAATACAACTGGGATACAGGAGGTTTAAGTGATAGCCAAATGCTAAAACTAGGTCGATATATGCTAGCTTTGACATTCCACTCAAGAAATGTAAAGAATTTGAAAATCAAAAACAATATCAACGTGGAGAATGTCACAAAAATTGAGATAACATGTGTGTTTTAACTTTATCCTTTTTTGTGTAGTCTTTAAATATACAATATTTCAAACAAAACACTTACACACACTTTTGTGCAAATCAAAGACAACGAAAATTTTCCAAGAAAAGGATAGTTTCAGGTGTGCGGGAAGAGATTATTGAAAATTTTCGGGTCAAATCTTTCAAAGCGGCCGGACCTGAATACCAATTTGGAAATTTATGTCACCTTTTTGGATTGAGCGGAACTCAAAGCTGTATTTCGCGTGAAGTCATGATATATGATGTTTGGATGGAATGCAATGTTTCCTCTACCTATTATATAGGCAAATGGTACAGGAAATTAAAAAAAATGATGTGTTGCACTCACATGACTTTCTCTACTTTTGTACTAAACATTCTTACAAACTCTTATTCCTATATCTTCTTCGTGCTAGTTGAGATAAATATTTGTACAAATTATCTTATTGCTTATTTCCTTGTAGGTGCAAGGGGAATGTTAGAATACAGTAGGCTTTGTGTGATAGTCAAATCGTTTGAAGCTTTGAGATTCCGTTCTCTTTACACACGTAACATATAAAAAATTAACAAAGATGTTCCATTTCACGAAAGCTTTAGTTTTCCGAAACTCACACACATAACAAGGAATATCTCCGAAATGGTTCAACCTACAAGAAAATTTATTGAGGTGTAAATTATGTATTTTAGTAAAATCTAAATTTGTTGTACAGTGTGATTTGGTCTATCTCTAACGGTTTACCAGTTATGCACAAGTCGTCCAGAGTAAATACGACTACAGGGACTATAGCCAGAAAATCCAAGATATACATTTCATTTGTCATCAAAATATCTCAAACATATGGCATTTTAATCAAAATCGTTTGAGCCTGAGCCATTTTCAAGAAAATCAAAATTTTCTAAAAATGTTCCATGTAAAGGGTAGTTTAGGGTGGGGCTATTTTCTTCAAAATCTTCGTGTCGCATCCACGAAAGACATTAAACTTAAATACCAACTTTGGTTTTTAACCGACTTTTCGTTTTTGAGTTATGCTGTCCAAAGACTGACAGACTGACACACAGACAGACTGACACACAGACTGACACACAGAAACACACACGGACCTTTTTCTAAAAATGCTTTTTTTTTTTGGATTCAGGGGGCCTCAAAACATATATTTCCGGTGAAATCTCGACATCGAATTTTTGGGCGGAATACAATACTTCCCCTACTTACCAGTAGAGAAAGTAAAAAGGAAATTGCACGTTTGCTTGAAAATAAAATTATGAACTATCTCTGTACTTTGCTGATCCATTTCTGTTGTGAACAATGTTCTAACTCTGAACAAGAAGTGGATTGGACTGGATTGCGTTCAGTAAGTTTACCAGTAGCCATACAGGTCCTGAACATGAACATGTCAAGGAAATTTACAGTTTAGTTGCATATGTTCATAAACATTAGATCTGAATAATGAACAAAAACCTGATGTGTTGCACTCACATTACTTTCTCTACTCTTGTACTAACTATTCTTACAAACTCTTATTCCTATATCTTCATGTAAGTCGAGATAAACATTTGCAGAAGCTATCTTATTGCTGATTTTCTTACAGCTACAAGGGAATGTGGGAATACAGTAGGCTTTGAGCGATAGTCAAATGTTTTAAAGCTTTTAAATTCCGTTTTCTTTGCGCCGCCAAGAGATAAAAAGTGAATAACGACCTTCCATTTGAGAAAAGTGTAAGTATTACAAAACTTACACAAACAACTTTTCGGATAAGGTTCGCTCTACAAAAAGAAAATGAATTTGGAGATAACGTGTGTTTTAGCAAGATCTACATTTTTATACAGTAAGATTTGGTCTATCTGTTATGGTTTAGCAGTTATGCAAAAGTCATCAAGAGTAAATATTACTACATGGGCTGTAGCCAGAAAATTCAAAATATGCATTTCATTTACCACAAAAGTATCTTAAACATATGCCATTGTAATCAAAATCGTTACAGCCATTTCTGAAAAAACAACAATTTTCGAAAATTTTTCATGTAAAGCGTAGTGTAGTTTGGAGGATTTTTCTTCAAAATCTTCATGTCGCATTCCTGAAAAATATTAAACTTAAATACCAACTTCGGTTTTTACCGGACTTTACGTTTTTGAGTTATGCTGTTCACACCTTTTTACTTTCTCTACTGGTAAGTAGGGGAAGTATTGTATTCCACCCAAAAGTTCGATGTCAAGATTTCACCGGAAATATATGTTTTGAAGCCCCCTGAATCCAAAAAAAGCATTTTTAGAAAAAGGTCCGTGTGTGTGTCTGTGTGTCAGTCTGTGGACAGCATAACTCAAAAACGAAAAGTCGGTTTAAAACCAAAGTTGGTATTTAAGTTTAATGTCTTTCAAGGATGCGACACGAAGATTTTGAAGAAAATAACCCCACCCTAAACTACCCTTTACATGGAACATTTTTAGAAAATTTTGATTTTCTTGAAAATGGCTCTAACGATTTTGATTAAAATGCCATATGTTTGATATATTTTGATGACAAATGAAATGTATATCTTGAATTTTCTGGCTATAGCCCCTGTAGTCGTATTTACTCTGGACGACTTTTGCATAACTGGTAAACCGTTAGAGATAGATCAAATTATACTATACAAAAAATGTAGATCTTGCTAAAATACACAATTTATGTCTCAATAAATTTTCTTGTAGGGTGAACCTTTCGGAGATATTCCTTGTTATGTGTGTGAGTTTCGGAAAACTTAGAACTTTGGCGAAATGCAACAACGTTCTTTATTTTTTTATATGTTAATCGTGCAAAGAGAATGGAATCTCAAAGGTCAAAAAGATTTGACTGTCGCACAAAGCCTTCTGTATTCTAATATTCCCCTTGCACCTACAAGGACATAAGCAATAAGATAATTTGTACGAATGTTTATCTTAACTAACATGGAGATATAGGAATAAGAGTTTGTTAGAATGGTTAGTACAAGAGTAGAGAAAGTCATGTGAGTGCAACACATCAGATTTTTTGTAAAACTTCTTTTGGCATCAGGGGGCCTCAAAACATATTTCCGGTGAAATCTCGACATCGAAATTTTGGGTCGAATAAATAATTCCCCTACTTACTAAACGTAGTAGAAAAAGTAAAAAGACATTATATTATGCGGACAATATCTAAAAACAAATCGAGGATAATTCTGTAATTATTAACAGAAGCAAAATCAAATACTGCCCTGCAATTATAAGATTAACATAATATATACGAAGAAATATAAATTATGCTTTGTTTTAAACATTCTCTAAGCTTTTACATCTTATTATTTTGTTATTTGATTGGCAATGCTTAGCATCTATTGCCACTTCTGCCGTACACACACATTTAAGTAGCTTTCTAGCAGGCATCAAATGTTATTAACAATGATTTGTCAATAAAACAGAAGACGCTACTTACAAAGCTACAGAAGCATTATCAGGATATTAATCTTGTGCAGAATAAAAGATCTTGAACATAGCTACTCTTTAGCAGCAATTTTAAAACCATTGAAATTTAACAGCTTCACGTGTATCGCTGGAAGCACTAGAAAGCAGTAACTGTTATTTTCATGAAACTCATGCTTAAAGTAAACGTCACTTATGTTTGCAAGGTTACGACAGTTCATCGTGAAACACCTGCAGAAATACCTCAAGTCCAAATATGCGCAGGAATACCTATTTACTTTCTCTACTACATATTTACAGTAAGCAGAAGTATGTCGGTCTGGGTGGCTCAGTTGGTTAGGTGTTGGCCTACTGATCCCAAGGTCACAGGTTCAAATCCAGCCTATACTGACGGTTTTTAAGTGTACACCAAAGTGAAAAAGGTGATTTTCTAAAGTACTGAAGTCAGAGGCTGACATTGCAGACATTTCCAGCAACTAAATAAATGTGTGTACCAAATTTCATTCCAATATCGAATCACATTCTTGATATATTAATTAAATTAATTTATATCAATGTTATTGGGTATCATAAAAATCTATATCCTCCAACGGGTGTTGAACAACACAGCTGATTTTTTAAAATTATCTTTTTTTAACTTTGTAACAAATCCAAGGATGGAAACATATAATGAATAATTTTTCTTAAAAAATTGTGTAATACTGCAAAATGTAAAAATGTCATAAAAACAGCGCATTATTATATTATTTTTTTAAAAAATTATAATATAATAAAAATTTCAAACATACATTTTTGTACCCATATTCTGAACTATCTTGGGAAAAAAAATTAGATCTGTAGCTAGATTTTTGTAGAAGATAGATTTTGAATATGAGAAAGTAACAAATAAGTTGTTTCCCAGAAAAATGAGTTTAAAGTTGAAATGGAAGTTGTGGTTGTTGTTGTAGTGTTTAACGCCCGCTTTTACTACTACGGCATCGCAGGCGGTGACACTGATGATACATGAAGATGGAGCACCGGTGGAATGAAATGGCGGGGGAAACCGGAGTACCCGGAGAAAACCCGCCCTGACGCCGCTTCGTCCACCACGAATACCACATGCGGGTCCCTGGGATCGAACCCGGGCCGCCTAGGTGGTAGGCGAGCGCGCTAACCGCTCGGCCACGGCGCCGCCGGAAGTTGTGGGCACGCCCCTTTAAAATGCAGAGATAGAGGCAGAGGTGCACCCTTTAAAAATGGCATCCAAAAGATTTGTTCACCCTCCCTAGGGGGTTAAAACTTCGCAGATATATTCCTCAACGTACGGTGTATTTTCTGCAATAAAAATCCAAAAATCGAATTTTTTGACAAAACAGGCTAAAATATCACCTCAGTGTGATAGAACAACAGCCCCCTATCAATAAATTTACTAGTATGTAAAATAACTCCTGCGCACGCACGTCTGCCTATCTGCGAACAGCATAACTCAAAATCGAAAAGTCGATTATATAATTAACTGGGTATTTAAATTCTGCATATTCCAAGGAAGCGACATGACGGTTCTCATAAAAATCCACCCAAACCCAAACTGCGTTTTAGATACCTGGAAAAAATTAATCTAGCGAATTTCATTAAATTACAATATGTTTAACATATTTTGACGACAAATCAAATGTAATATCTTGGATTTTATGGGATTAAGTTTTGAGGTGCTCTTTATTCTGAATTAATTTTGTGTAATTGGTAAATCACAACAGATAGACATAATCTTACTACACAAAAAATGCAGATGTGGTTAAGGACACAATTTATGCCTAATACATTTTCTGCAGTTAACTATTTCCGAGATATTCCTAGTTGTTGATTTGAATTTTGCAATACTTAACTCTTCTCTGAAATGAGAAGCCGTTATTCGCTTCTCTTTTTCCCCCCTCCTGGTCGTGCCAACAGAACGAAATTTCAAAGTCGTTACATAGTGACCAGCTCTTGAAATATTTGACTGTCGCTTAGACCTACTTTATTCTCTTAGTCGTATTGTACCTACAAGGATATATCTGAATGTTTGTATGTTTGTCCTCTATGTGCTTCTAAACTGCTTGGCCCATTGCCGCGAAATTCGGCATAGAGAAGGTTTGCTTGGTATCCATTTTACTATATAACGTAACATTCACATTGTCTTCTCTACTCGCTTTTCTTTTACATAATACATTCACATATACTTCCCTAATCAACCTTTACATACAATTCATATAATTTTCTATGACTGAAATAGAAATGCAACATATTACGCTCATACGGTTTTCTTTACTCGCTTTTCTTTTACTGCCTACTCTCCCTACATACAATTCATTTGTTTGTGAATGAAATAGAAATGCTACGTATTACATTCTCTACTTACTTTTGTTTTATGTAACACAATCACACTTCTACTCCCTCTTCTATATGATTGATCTAGAAATGCAATGTCTTACATTCACATAGCTTTCTCTACTTGGTTTTCTTCCTGTGGTATTTGGGGTTGTTCAACAGTGCTTTTGTAGTTGTAGGGATAAAATCGTTTATCACGGAAAACGCCGGGTATTTCAGCTGGTATGTAATACTACCATTTCTAAAAACGTTTATCTTGATTAACATGAACTAGATAGAAAAATAAGATTGTAGGAATACCTCTTTGAAGAATGTATACAGAAGCTTATGTGACGTTCAAGGGGCATATTCTGTAAGCAATATTTATCCCAACATTTTTACTTTCTCTACTGGTAAGTAGGGGAAGTATTGTATTCCACCCAAAAATTCGATGTCGAGATTTCACCGGAAATATATGTTTTGAGGCCCCCTGAATCCAAAAAAAGCATTTTTAGAAAAAGGTCCGTGTGTGTGTGTCTGCCTGTGTGTCTGTCAGTCTGTGGACAGCATAACTCAAAAATGAAAAGTCGGTTAAAGACCAAAGTAAGTATTTAAGTTTAGTGTCTTTCAAGGATGCGACACGAAGATTTTGAAGAAAATAGCCCCACCCTACACTACCCTTTACATGGAAGATTTTTCGAAAATTTTGATTTTCTTGAAAATGACTAACGATTTTGATTAAAATGTCATACGTTTGAGATATTTTTATGACAAATGAAATGTATATCTTGAATTTTCTGGCTATAGCCCCTGTAGTCGTATTTACTCTGGGCGACTTTTGCATAACTGGTAAACCGTTAGAGATAGACCAAATTATACTATACAAAAAATGTAGATGTTGCTAAAATACACAATTTATGTCACAATAAATTTTCTTGTAGGATGAACCTTTCGGAGATATTCCTTGTTATGTGTGTGAGTTTCGGAAAACTTAGAACTTTAGCGAAATGCAACAACGTTGTTCATTTTTATATGTTAATCGTGCAAAGAGAACGGAATCTCAAAGGTCAAAAAGATTTGACTGTCGCACAAAACCTTCTGTATTCTAATATCTCCCTTGCACCTACAAGGACATAAGCAGTAAGATAATTTGTACAAATGCTTATCTTAACTAACATGGAGATATAGGAATAAGAATTTGTTAGAATGGTTAGTACAAGAGTAGAGAAAGTCATGTGAGTGCAACACATCAGATTTTTATGCATCTTTCCATGGATTACATTCTTGTTTCTGAAACCTTCAACCAAATTATTTCCTCCTTTCTTGACACCCCTTCTAGTTAATTTCACGTTTCACTGACGGTCGTCCAAAAGGTCACGAAATTCGTCACTGCCCATACCTTTCCACATCAGAATAGTTCCATTCCATCACTGACATAGAAGTCAGTTTCGTAAACGTTTCCCAACTGCATTCTTTACGAAGTGCATAACCAGGCGGTTCTTTGAATACAAGGCCGCGACCACGCCTACTGAAACATTACAGAGGCGGCCAAGATCTGGTTCCAGCGGACATTCAAAGCATAGTCCTATTGTATAGAATAGGTCCTCTTCTCCATAACCTGTCTCTATCGGTTGATGAAACCAGGCATTTCTCAACGTTCAGATGATGCAAACAGTTGAGAGAGTCAGTGGGCTTCACAAGTTAATAGGGCATCACTAAGTAACATTATTACAAGCTGTGGAAAATCATGTGTAGAAAGCTGTAGAGTAAAGAGGAAGCATAATCCATTTTATAATTACACTGATATCTCAACTGGTGTTAACAGCAGGGTTGCCAACATTTAAAAGTAAAATTATCGTACCAGCCACTCAAAATTATAGATTTGGATTCAAAATTATCGTACGTCTTAAACCAAATGCTCCAACAATAAAAATATCAGCACAACACTTATGTAAATGTAGGTAATAGTAATGATGTTTGTGATATTCACTTACAAGATTGATGACCTCAACCAGTATTGCAACTTTCGAACTTATGTTTCTCGCACTATTTATCTGAAAGTTTATCTTCCTCAACCGTTGCAGCATTATACAAATTTGTTGTTGAGATAAAACTTGACATCTTCTCGCTGACCTGCAGATTTTCGGATCTACCGTATTATTTCAAACTAAGGCGACAGAATAAGTTCATTTACCGTATATAGTGCCAATCTGCTTCTAACTTTAGTTTTTATTAAGCTCAGTTTAGAAAAAAACCCTTTCACAAGAAGCTTTTCTGTGGGGAAACGAAATCACTAATAATGCAAAGGCTGCTAGTTCTTTGAAATTAGTATTTCCACCAAGGTGGCATGTGTTTAGCAGCACTTCAAAACCTGTCAGGTTCAGGCATGTTCTTTATTTCACACGGAATATCACTTATTCAGAGTTTTCTCCATTGATAATCAATTTTCGGAACAGTGCCTTCTTCATTGAGATTACCAGATCTGGGCACACAGGCAAAAAGGGGATAAAGGGTAGAACGATTAGTACGATATGAAATGGTGGCCTTAGAGGGGTGCAGACAGGCCATGAGGGCATTTGTATTTAGTTTCATTTCACTGGTGTGACAAACCAGTGAAAATGATATTTCTCCGGTATCAAACACATTCAAATTATAGTACACCCCCATAATTATCGTACGAGTTATCAACCATGTGTACAAACATTAAAATTATCGTATACCCCCATAATTATCGTAAGAGTTGGCAACCCTGGTTCACAGTAGTAAAGCTCGATCAACACGTGAGTTACTTCTCATGGGAAAGATATTCTGATCTCTTTGATTGGCTAAAGTTACATATGAATCGATTCCTACTGGAATACCAAGCAGAAACTGAAATCAATGAAGGATACGGCCGGGGCGACATGAAGAGATGAAGAATCCACAATGGTTGGCAGTCCTTGATCAGGGTTCCGGCACACACGCTGGGCACTGCCATCTTATCCCCTCCTCCCGGGGTCTGACATGCAATAGCCTGGCCTGCTTGATTTCATTATTTGAGATTACTTCGCAATACATTTAGATGTCTATATTTAAACCATACAATTTCACATTTTCAGCAAGCAGTTATTCTCTCAGATTCCAGGGCAGCAATTATAGCAATTACTTCCAAGTTGTCACCAAAAAACTAAACAATTATAGAATGTTGGAAAATCCTTACCCATCTAACAGCACTTAAAAAACACCTAGTCTTCCAATGGATACCAGCTCACTGTGGACTGAGTGGGAATGAGGAAGCTGGTTTTCTTGCAAAAAAGGGTACCAGCGGTGTACAAAAATGTATAGTTAATCTATCATTTTATGCAGCTAAAAGATTAGTCAACTCTGAATTTAAAAAATTATTGCAAAATATTACTATGAAAAATCAAAGAATAAAAGATGGGAACTACCAAACATTCAAACAGTAATTCCTGAGTATCCTCGAAAAACAGCAGTTGCAACCTTCAGGTTGATTACAGGACATGATTGTCTGGCAAAACATTTAAACAGAATTGGGATATATTCTTCACCACTCTGTCCTCTATGTGATCTGCAAGAGGAAATGGACCTAGACCACCTTCAAATATGCCCGGCCACTTCTAATGCCCCATCCATCAGTGAAAAATATTGGAGAGCAAGAGGATTAATGACTTCATTGTCAGAAATCCAGCGTTAGCTAACAAATATTTAAACCACACAATTTATTTCAAATAAATGTGGCATCGGCTATTGTTTCAATAGTTTATATTCTTTTAATTGCTGATTGATTATTTTTGTTTCTTGTGATGTCATAAAGTCATTACTTTAAACGTTTATCTCGATTTCATAAAGTAGAAAAGTGTTATGAACAAAAATTGCACAATTAAATCATAAAAATAATAACCCCTAGGGCAACAGCTCTTCGCGGGCCAAGGCTTACCTCCCAGCCACTGCGTCCCCACCTCTCCTCACTGCAGGCGTCATGAGTGGGGTGCAGAACTGGAAGGTGGGACGTAGTCAGCACCCTCCTGGCCTTCGCGACCTTGGAGTCGCTAGTTCATTATCAAGTAGCTCCTCAATTGGTGCCACAGAGGCGTAATTAGGTTGAGTGCACCTCGTGACAGACCTCCCAGCGAGAAAAAAATCGCCATGCCGGTACAGGGAATCGAACTCAGGTACTCGGCGCCAGAGGCAGGCGTGCTACCACTGTGCTACGGAGACGGTCAAAATTAATAGCATGCGTGAGAATGTTCCAGAACAGTGAACATTGAGTCATGGAAGTGAGAAACAGAAAACGGAAAACCCGATAGCGTAAAGTGGTGCTAAATATCACGATTTCATCCTCCCATAAGTGAGGGGTAGCATCTGGAGCATGAGAGGAAACACAGGCTTTCATTTTTACAGCTAGTTTAACATGCTCACCCAGTATTCAGGTCTGTCAAGGGCATGTCATTTCACTCTACAGCACGTTATGGGAAAGCTGGTTAATCAAGCGACGTTATAACCACATACTTCAAACACAAAGGCTGGGTTCAAATATGCGTACAGGGCACTGTGTGCCGAATTACCTCTTCCAAAGTCTTGCAAATGCGACGGCATTGAGCGATACATTTAGTCAAATATAGGGAAGATAATCCACCAAAGGAAATACTGCTTTCTATCCATAGACAATTCGCCAGAAGTACATTTTACTTTCTCTACTAATAAGTAGAGGAAGTATTGTATTTCAATCAAAAATTCCATGTCGAGATTTCACCGTAAATGTATGTTTTGAGGCCTCCTAAATCCAAAAAGAGCACTTTTAGAAAAAGATCCCTGTATGTATGTGTCTGTGTCTATCAGTCTGTGGACAGCATAACTCAAAAACGAAAAGTCGATTAAAAACCAAAGTTGGTATTTAACTTTAATGTCTAAGATTTTGAAGAAAATTGCTGCACCCTAAACTATCCTTTACATGGAAAATTTTTCGAAAGTTTTGATTTTCTCGAATGTGGCTCTAACGATTTTGACTAAAAGACGATATGTTTCAGATGTTTTTATGACAAATGAAATGTATATTTTGAATTTTGTGCCTGTAGCCCATGTGGTCCTATTTACTCTGGATGAGTTTTGCATAACTGTTAAACCGCAAGAGATAGACCAAATCTTACTATACAAAAATGTAGATCTTGCTAAAATACACAATTTATGTCTGAATACTTTTTTTTTGAAGTGAATCATTTCGGTGATATTCCTTATTATTTGTGTAAGTTTTGGAGAACTTATACGTTTGTTAAATGGAACATCGTTATTCATTTTACTTTCTCTACTGGTAAGTAGGGGAAGTATTGTATTCCACCCAAAACTTCGATGTCGAGATTTCACCGCAAATACATGTTTTGAGGCCCCCTGAATACAAAAAAAAAACATTTTTAGAAAAAGGTCCGCGTGTGTGTGTCAGTCAGTCAGTCAGTCAGTCAGTCAGTCAGTCAGTCAGTCAGTCAGTCAGTCAGTCAGTCAGTCAGTCAGTCAGTCAGTCAGTCAGTCAGTCAGTCAGTCAGTCAGTCAGTCAGTCAGTCAGTCAGTCAGTCAGTCAGTCAGTCAGTCAGTCAGTCAGTCAGTCAGTCAGTCAGTCAGTCAGTCAGTCAGTCAGTCAGTCAGTCAGTCAGTCAGTCAGTCAGTCAGTCAGTCAGTCAGTCAGTCAGTCAGTCAGTCAGTCAGTCAGTCAGTCAGTCAGTCAGTCAGTCAGTCAGTCAGTCAGTCAGTCAGTCAGTCAGTCAGTCAGTCAGTCAGTCAGTCAGTCTGTCTGTCTGTCTGTCTGTCTGTCTGTCTGTCTGTCTGTCAGTCTGTCAGTCTGTCAGTCTGTCAGTCTGTCAGTCTGTCAGTCTGTCAGTCTGTGGACAGCATAACTCAAAAACGAAAAGTCGGTTAAAAACCAAAGTTGGTATTTAAGTTTAATGTCTTTCAAGGATGTGACGCGAAGATTTTGAAGAAAATAGCCCCACCCTAAACTACCCTTTACATGGAAAATTTTTCGAAAATTTTGATTTTCTTGAAAATGGCTCTAACGATTTTGATTAAAATGTCATATGTTTGAGATATTTTTATGACAAATGAAATGTATATCTTGAATTTTCTGGCTATAGCCCCTGTAGTCGTATTTACTCTGGACGACTTTTGCATAACTGGTAAACCGTTAGAGATAGACCAAATCATTATATACAAAAAATGTAGATCTTGCTAAAATACACAGTTTAAGTCTCAATAAATTTTCTTGTAGGGTTAACCATTTCGGAGACATTCCTTGTTATGTGTGTGAGTTTCGGAAAACTTGGAACTTTCGTGAAATGGATCATCGCCGTTCATTTTTTTTATGTGTCAAGTGTGCAAAGACAACAGAATCTCAAACATTTGACTATCGCACAAAGCCTAGTATATTCTAACATTCCCTTTGCACTTACAAGGAAATAAGCAATAAGATAATTTGTACAAATGTTTATCTCAACTAAGACGAAGAAGATATAGGAATAAGAATTTGTACAAATAGTTTGTACAGGAGTAGAGAAAGTCATGTGAGTGCAGCACTTCAGATTTTTTTATATGTTAACCGTGTAAAGAGAACGAAATTTGAAGGCTTTAAAATATTTGACTATCACACAAAGCCTACTGTATTCCCATATTCTCCGTGTACCTACAAGAAGATAAACAATAATTTGTACAAATGTTTATCTCAACTAACACTAAGAAGATATAGGACTAAGAGTTCGTAAGAATGGTTAGTACAAGAGTAGAGAAAGCCATGTGAGTGCAACATATCAGATTTTTGTAAATCGTTTTACAAAACGCCCTTGGTGTCTGTGTCTGTGAATAACATAAATAAAAAAGCCTGGTGTGATACATTCACATCACTTCCTCTACCCATTCCTTCAGAAACTATTGTTTCAAAAGCTCATTGCTGTTTCTACTTTATATTAATCGGCATAAACATTTGTAGGACTGTTTTTATTACACATTTGCTTATAGATACAACGAGAATCCAATTCAAGTGATAGCCAAATCTTTTAAGAACTGGTCGCTATGTAATCACTTTGATATTCCATTCTCTTTGCATGACCAGGAGAAAAACAAACCATACAGAATAATAACTTTCCATTTGAGAAAAGTGACAAATATTTGAAAATTGAAACCGATAATAAGGAATTTCTCGTAAATGGTTAACTCTAAAAATAATGTATTGATAAATTGTTTGCTTTAAAAAGATCTACATTAATTTTTTAATTAAGATTTTTCTCTACATCTTACGGAAGACTTCAGAGACTATTACCAGAAAATAGAATATATATATATATATTCATTTGCCATGAAAATATCTTAAACATATGGTAATTTAATCAAAATTGTTAGAGACATTTTTGAAAAAATCTCACTTCAAAGGAGTATCCATTTAAAAGATAGCTTGGTAGTTAGTGTCGCATACATTGAATATTTTGAACTGAAAATTTATATTCAACTCAGTTTTTGTTTTTGAATTATACTGTTCTCTCCGACACACACACACCCACCCACACCCACACACCCACACCCACACACCCACACACACACCCGCACACACACACAGACACACACACACACACCCATCCACACAGCCTTTTCTAAAAATAGTTTGCTTTTAGGAGGTCTCAAAGTATGCATTTTCAGTGAAATCTCGATGTTGGGTAGAATACGTACTTCCTCCGCTTACTCAAAGTACATAGTATAGAAAGTAAAATAAATGAATGAATACATAAATAATTAATTAAACCCCCAGCACAACAGCCTATGAAGGGCCAAGGCTTCCCACCTCTGCCCACTACAGGCGTCATGAGTGGGGTGCACAACTGGAGGGTGGGACGTGGTCAGCATCCCGAGCCCTCCCGGCCAGATATGCGGCTTTCACGAGTTTGAGTCGCTATTTCTTCGTCAAGTAGCTCCTCAATTGGCCCCTCGAGGACTTAACGAGGCTGAGTGCACCCCGTACCAGACCTTCCAGCAGGGAAAAATTCCCACGCCGCTACCGAGGATTGAACCCGGATCCTCCGCACCAGAGGTTGGGGCGCCACCACTGCACTATGGAAGCGGTCTAAAATAAATAAATAAATAAACACATACAATTATAATATAACGACTTCCCGTTTTAGAATAGTATGACTATTTGAAAATTCAAACCAATAGAAGTATCTCAGAAATTAACTATACAAAAAATGTATTTAACATAAATGTGTTGCTCAGCGAGATCTACATTTTTTGTGTGGTAACATTTTATCTATTTATTAAGGTTTATCTGTTATACAGCAGTCAATCAGAATGAAGAGGACTTCAGAGGTTATTCTCAGAAAATTCAAGATCTACATTTCACTTGTGAAAATATGTTAGGTCCAATTTTGAGAAAATCTAATATACCTATCGAAAAATAGTCAATAAGTGTATAACTTGTGGTAGGAGATTTGCTTGAAAATGTTCATGTCGCATCTTTGGAAGTTACTGAACCTAAATACCTAGTTTGGTATTTATAAGACATTTCGTTTCCGAGTTATGTTGTTCACAAACAAAACAAACACAAACACACACATACATTGACCTTTCTCTTTCTTTCTCCCTTTCCTTTCATATTTGTTTTCTTTTCTTTTTGTTTTATTCTATAGTTTCAAAACAATCTTAATTTTTGTGAAATATCGGTATAGAATTTAGATAGAATAGAACACTTTTTCTACCTGATATATTTGTGATAGAGAAAGTAAAACTTGTAGAAAACAGGATAAATCTTTCAGCACTGGTGAGCTATAATATTATTTGTTCTTTCGGAATATTGAGAATGAGTCATTTTTCTCCGTAATTTGCTACATAGAATTGTTTAAAATACAGAGGAATAGTTTCTGGGGTAAGTATACCATTCACTGCTAGAAAAGCTAGAAAATAAGCGATGAAGATAAAGTTGATAAACCTTACCACTATCGCTATTTCATTTGTATCTATAACGAAATGGTTATCTTAGTTAGAGAGATACAAAATTTTATACGAATTTATGCTTTGCATATTTTAGGTAACTGCGATTTTATAGAATCACAATGGGAGAAGCAAACTTTTGAAAAAGGTTTCAATGCAAAGGGCATGGGGAGTTTCCTTAGAGCCTTTGCGTTGCATCTTTGTATAATATGAATTTAAATACCAAATTTGGTGTTTAACTAATTTTCGCTTTTGTGTTAGGCTTTTCGGGCGCGTACGAATATTTATGATTCATGGGTCCTCAGCACTATTTTATTGGTACTTCAAATTTCTGGGTGGAAGTCTATACTTCCCCTTTTTATTCTACGTAGTAGAGAAAGAAGGCAAAATAGTATTGGTACCGGTTTCAAAACAGCACCTGGCATGTAAGTTACACAGAGAATGAAGAGAGCAGGTATGGGTATAACAGAAAGGAAGAGGAAAACAAGCGATAGAGTGGACAGCATGGCTGAGAGGGCAAGAGACGATAAAGGAACGGAGTGGTAGAAAGAGAGAAATGTGGAGATAGAAGAAGAGAAAAGGAGATCGAAAGACAATGTTAGAGAGAGAGAGAGAGGGGGGGGGGGAAGAGGGAGAAACAAAAGGATGTACACATTTAACGTAATTGAGTAAGCAGCGATGCAGGTTATGCTGATTTTTATTTCTAATAAGACATTTTACCAATATTTGACGAGTGATATCCACAACTATTGCACTCATTAGCGAAAAATTTATCAAAATTCATTATCACGTCTGAATTTTAACTATCACCTCCTCGTTTGTCTTCTCTTATGATCAGTTTAGATAATCTAGCTGCACTGTCCTTCAGATGCGCAACACCTTATGTAATTTGATGCAACAGAGTCGTTTGAGTGATTAGACTATTCACTTCTCAGCAAAGCGGCCCGGGTTCGACCCAGGCAACCGCATGTAGGATTTGTGGTGGACGAAGCGGTGCTGGGGTGGGTTTCCTCCGGGTTCTCCAGTTTCCCCCGCCATCTCATTCCACCGATGCTCAATCTTCATTCCATGTATCATCAGTCTCACCGCCTGCGGTGCCGTATGTAGTAAATGCAGGCGTTGAACACTACAAAAAATGAGTCGCTAGGTTCAAATGATAAAAATGGCTGACTTTCGCTTCACTGAAGCATCTAATACTGAAATAGATGAAATAATTCGAAGAGGGAACCTCAAAACACAGAATACAACAGGAAATGTGCTTAGAATCTGTTTGGCAAATTTTATATTGAATGAAATTATAAATTAACAGCAAATACTCCAACTTCTAACATTACCAACATCTTAAAACATTGGAGCATCAATATGACGATCTTGTAGGTTTTGCCAATGGACGCTGATGAATGTATGCATGCCTGGTACATGTTTCTTTTAAGTGGTTAGTAATTACAATACATCACTTAAATAATGTTTTATAGACTATATCATCCCTTAATTTGTGAATTAGACTTAATAAATGTAATTCGCGATAGTTAAATTCTCTAGATAGATTGTCAATCACTTGTGGCATTACTTATAATCAAAAGTCTCCTTGCTAGCAAGAATGTCAGGAAAGAGAGGATTTAAAAGGAAGTAAACATTCATCTATCCGGTTTGTTATTTTCCTATGTGTGTGTGTATTCTTAGAGACGAACTCTGGGTCTACAGGAAGAACACAGACCAAATTGCAAGACATGAGTGTCACGAAATCTCTGAAACACGCAATGTGGGACCAGGCAATACCATCATCTTCTGAAATTACCTGAATCATAAATCTGACTCAAGGCTTTAGTGAACTGGAAACTTTACTTGCTTTTGCAACTTTAAAAGCTTTATTGCTGTTTCATCAAGTGAACTGGTTACTGATGTGGAACACATAACAAGTGAGCGGAACCTTTACGTGGCATAACAGGATTAGGTTCCAGTACATTGTATATGAAAAGGTCCACTACATAATTACATCGATCACGTTTAATTAAAGCCAGAGACATAGATCGATGTTACCGGAGACAAACACCTCAGAAAGGCTTTATTTCATGGTTATGGAAAGTGAGCCCATTGTAAACTGGCAGGTATTTAATCTATAGATGACCACCAATTACTGCAACGGCTTTATATCAAGAATATCATCTAAACTCTAACCTTTAACAAGTTCAATAGAGATACTTGTAATATATCTTAGCACCCATCAATTATGCTAAAGGTAGAAGGTATCCCAAGCAAATCCACCCAGTGACTTTAGAACTTAAAGGTGTTCACACATTCTCTCTCTCCCCCTCATTTAGCTGAACAATCCTGGAGAAATTCTCTATAAAAACTATATAAATATGAAAACAGCAAACAAATCTGTTCAGTTATTCTCAAGATTGGGAATCCACACAGTCTGATGCATACATCAAAATATTCCTGAAGAAGTACTCTGTATAACTGTGAAAAAACAAACAAATCCGTCCAGTGATTCTCGAGATCAGCACGTTTACATATACTGAATTTTATGTCTTATATACTAAACATTCCTGGAGAAATACTCCATAAAACTATGAAAACATTAAACAAATCTATCCATTGATTCTCGAGATTAACACGTTCAAACAGACAGAGGTTCATGTTTTATATACCCAAATATTTCTGGAGAAACACTGAAAATAACAAACAAATCTGTCCAGTTATTCTCAAGATTAAGACGTTTACCCAGACAGACATTTATGTTTTATATCCAAACATTGCTGAAGAAACGCTCTATAGAACTGTGAAAACAGCAAACTTTCTCGAGATCAACGCGTTCGCACAGCAAATGTATGAAATAAACAAACTAATCCTTAATCGGTTTATAAAAATGCGGCGTTTTGCAATTACGAATTTCCTCAGCAGATCTTATTGGAAAGTCATTGCAACTTTGCAGTAAAGATAAAGTGAAAGAAGTGAAGCGGAACTTTTCAGGATTAGGTCACCAAGGAATCTTGTCACTTACGAAAATAACTGCCTCTGGACAGACGCATACAACTTACATTCCCTGACATCTTAAATCATTTATATGTTACATATTCTTGGGCATTACGCAATATTTACTGGCTGTTTCCGGTACCTAGAGGGCCTACAGGTGAAAGCCTGCTCCGCCTTGGGCTCATCTCAAGATCGTTATGTCGTGATCCAATTCTAGTGCTACCATTTTAATTTGCGTCAGGGAAAGGATGTCTGTTACGGAGTTCGTGTTTGTCCATATATGTTTCCATGACAACGACCTCCAAGCCTGCGCTTGCAAGACTATATGCATTCATATTATCAGGATGTAGCATCTTCTTCATAACCTCATTTTGGGCTTAAACAAGGTACATATTGTTTCACAAATAAGGCATCTGCAACCTGGGACGTTAATGCCAAGCGTGGCACGTGTAGATAATCACTTTCTAAAACCTACTGACTACCTACATAGTTTCATTTTAAATATGAATAAATTATGATGAGTATTAAAGATTTAACAAGTTGTTTCAAGACAGGCTATTCCATTCATGCCGAATTATCACCTTTTGGTCGTGATATTATTACTTTGGATATATTACTTCCTCCTTGTGGTTCTGTCATCCTAAAAACTTTCAGGAGGACGCGGGTTCTAAACCCGTGTATCAGCCAAACTATTTTGATGGGTGTTAGGAGAAGGCAGAAGGGGGAGCCTCCTGTAACTGGAGCACAGCACCGTAAGTAGGTCATTGCGTCCTTTTATCCTCCAAAGCAACACCTGGGAGGATGGGATAAGGACGGCTACATCCGGACGACGAAGTGCGCTATCAAGGACGGGGTCCCTAACGATTCCAACATCGTGGCAATTGTGACATCGGCTAACTCTACCTAAGACGCAATCCGAGAGTCCCGGATGTAGACAAGGGAGCTGTCAGGAAAGAAGGGGGTACTAGTAATCCCGCCAAACATCAGGTTTTTAGAGTGGAAATTCCACCGTCCCGCCGCAACACACCAACCGCTGTCACCTAGTAATACAGTGCTGAAACACTAAAACATATGAAAGGAATGGCAGAGACAGAGGATGATGCATAATCAAACTGGCTGGTCCGAAAGGAATCGAACCCAGGATCACGATACCAAAGTCCATGTCCCATAAAATAGCAACCAAATAGATAATACAGGAAAGTAAATACGCAACTAAGGCCATCTTCGGTCATACATTGACTAGTGAACCAGCAGACCTACAGCAACCGTGGCGAAAAGACCAAGAAGTTACTGACTTAAGGATGCCCTTCTATGAAAAACGTCTGAAACTGCCAAAATGCATAAACTTCGATTTTAGTATCATTAAAAACCAGAAACCTACTTCAATTCTATGTAGCGTTTATAATTGCACGACTTCTTTGTGCATGTCACATAGAAATTAAAATGTTTGCCTCTATGTCTAACGTTCTATAAAATTGTACTTAAAGCAATACGCTTTGTCAACATTATAATGAACAAACTATTCGACAGATGGCTGACGAATTTCAGATACTAAATTACTTGTACAGGAGCAGAAAAGGAAGCCAAAATGTCTGTAAATACGAGACACTAGATGCTTTTTAAATAACATAGAGTCAGAAAGTGTTATTTCAGCGTTTTAAGCTTTAAATTATTTTACCTCTGGTTTTTATTTGACGGCACATTCTCATTTTCAAATTGTTCAACGTTATGTATTTTGACATAAGTCAATGCAATGATTTATGTCAATGCTATTAAAATTATATATAATTATACGTACAATTAAAATTTTATCTCTAAACTGCATTGATTACCCTATTAAAGAGTTTAATTACAATGGCGGCAGTTTTTCAAACGACAAAAAAGAAATGAATATGATGATCTATTGACAAAATCTGATGTGTTGCACTCACATGACTTTCTCTACTCTTGAACTAACCATTCTTACAAACTCTTATTCCTATATCTTCTTTCTTGTTAGTTGAGATAAACATTTGTACAAATTATCTTATTGCTTATTTCCTTGTAGGTGCAAGGGGAATGTTAAAATACAGTAGGCTTTGTGCGATAGTCAAATGTTTGAGATTCTATTGTCTTTGCACATTTAACGTATAAAAAATGAACAACGATGATCCATTTCACGAAAGTTCTAAGTATTCCGAAACTCACACACATAAAAAGGAATATCTCCGAAATGGTTCACCCTACAAGAAAATTTATTGAGACATAAATTGTGTATTTTAGCAAGATCTACATTTTTTGTATAGTATAATTTGGTCTATCTCTAACGGTTTACCAGTTATGCAAAAGTCGTCCAGAGTAAATACGACTACAGGGGCTATAGCCAGAAAATTCAAGATATACATTTCATTTGTCATCAAAATATCTCAAACATATGACATTTTAATCAAAATCGTTAGAGCCATTTTCAACAAAATCAAAATTTTCGAAAAAGTTTCCATGTAAAGGGTAGTTTAGGGTGGGGCTATTTTCTTCAAAATCTTCGTGTCGCATCCTTGAAAGACATTAAACTTAAATACCAACTTTGGTTTTTAACCGACTTTTCCTTTTTGAGTTATGCTGTGCACAGACTGACAGACTGACACAGAGACTGACACACAGACACACACACGGACCTTTTTCTAAAAATGCTTTTTTTGGATTCAGGGGGCCTCAAAACATGTATTTCCGGTGAAATCTCGATATCGAATTTTTGGGTGGAATACAATACTTCCCCCACTTACCAGTAGAGAAAGTAAAAAAGGGTCTTATGTGTTGCGCTCACATGAATTTTCCCACTCGCTCGTGTACAAAGTATTCTTATCAAATCTTATTATTTATCTACTTTATGTTAGTCAGCATAGCAATGGTTTTATGGCACATTTTCTTGTAAGTACAAAGGGAATGTGGGAATACAGTAGGCTTAAGTGATAGTCAAATCTCTTCTCATTCCCAAGGGATAAAAATTAATAACTTCCCTTTCGAGAAAAATATAGGGATTTTGAATATCTCGGAAACGTTCGCTTCACAAAGGATGTTGATATTCGACGTTAATTGGGTGCTTTAAGGACATCTATACTTTTTTGACTCAAGATTACTGTTTACCAGTTATACCTATAAAAGTCGTTCAGAATAAAGAGGGCTTCAAAGGAGATTCCTAGAAAATTCAAGAGGTACATTTCATTTGTGATAATAATATCTTAAACATGTGGGATTTTTATTCAGAATCATTAGAGTGAATTTTCCATGTGAAGGGCGGTTCCGGGAGGAGGGATTTTCCTGGAAATGTTCGTTTCACATCCTTGCAAAATGCTGAAATTAAATGCCAGGTTTGGCTTATAACCGACTTTTCGTCTTTCAGTTTTCGTACTTGGGTCCAGGTCTCAGAACATATATTTCCGTTGAAATTTTGACATGGAATTTTTGGAGGGAGTACAATACTACCCCTACTTAACATACGTGGTAGAGAAAGTAACATGCATGAAATTTAGTGCACATATTATGCATCAAACCAAGTGATATTAAGTTTCAAACGAATCGGACTGAAATTGTCAATTTTAGAAATTCCACAGATGGGTATCATTAAATATAGAATGTGAACCTGGGACCTTCAGAATGCAAGCTACTGATGCTAGCATCCTGTTCAGGTTTCAGCTGTACAGGTGGATTGTAATGACAAAGGGAATGCTGAGCAGGTTTTAATGTCAGTTTCTCCATTAGCCATTACGTAACCTTCAGGAACTCCCTGCAGGTCTAAGATTAAAAACATCTAAGATATTTATGACTACAACAAGTGCACATTAAATCTACTCTTGTTGTATAATAAAGATATGTTGTTAGCACTTGCTGACGCAAAAAACTCCACTGTTGCTGTACAGACAACAGAAAGCTTGCCGGTAAAGAATTCCGGTGTAATCCTCTGCTCCTGTCAGCCAGTAAGAATTAGTGAAAGTATGGTTTTAATCTTGGAAACGAGTTTCAAAGCCAAAAGCTGAGGTAATTAGAAGCTGGAAATCAGAGGACCATTGGCCGCAAAATCAATTTTTAATATGAATAGATACTGTGTCATTATTAGGGCCAAATTTCTATGATTTTGTATCTTTTTACTTGTTTCTTTATTTTGTTGTTTAACGACGCTGTCAATTGCCATGATCACATCAGCGTCGCCGATGTGCCAGAATTTCGTCCTAGGAGTTCTTTTACATGGAGCTGTCGTTTTAAGGGACACTGGGAGTGAAATTTGAAAGTTCCACATTTCTTGATAGATTTTTCTGATATTTTTACTGTGTTTGTATTTATATGAGAATAGGAGCTACACCAAATTTCATTAAAATTGGATAATTCGTTTATGATATATAAATTATTTTATGAATTTAATAGGCACATTTTCAAAATAGAGCTCGCGTCTATTGACTTTTCAAAATTCATTTATATTGACAGAACTGATACTCTAAAACATGTTTAACAATTGTATGAAGAGATGTTTCAAATACGTTTGCTGATTTTGCTGTACATATTTTTTTAATAACAAAGAAAATTTAATCTTAAAATTATTGATTTTTTTCGTACATAAAAAATGATTTTGGAATTCATGTTAATGATAACATCAATATTGAATCATAGTTTTGTTTAGCTGCTATTTATGAATACTTTTGGAAATTTTCATTGAATTTGAAGCAAAACTCAGACGCGACCTTCTTTTGGAATGTGCAGAAATGTAGTTTTGAGAAAAACAGGCTTTTATATAGGAACATGCTGTGTACATTAAGGGTAGAGCGCTACTTGAAAGGGCCGTAATGACCACATAAAGTGGGGGATATGAAAAATGTTAGCTGATCCAAATGCACAGGAGTTCCAGGAACATTTTAAGGTAAAAAAAAACAATTTTCGACTTTTTGACAATTTTGACCAAAATTTCACTCCCAGTGTCCATTAAGCACACTTAAAACCATCGCTCTGGGCTGGGTTTGAACCCACGACCTTGGGATCAGTAGGCCAACGTATAACCAACTGAGCCACCCAGATCGATGTACCTGTTTACTGACGATGCGAGCTATGTAGAAAATATACGTGGTTCATAACATTTTGAGTGAAAATAAACCCACATCTAGGAGTCATGTTTTCTGCGTGATTATCTCATAGGAAATTTTTAACAGGTTATAAGTAATTAACTCATTATTTGTAGCAATACCACGATATTTTGGGAGCACAAAGTGCGAGAAAAATTATCCTAAATATAGAACCTCCAGTGTTATTTGCTTAGAGTGTTCCACAAAATAATTAATTCATTTATTTAATACTATTTGATATTAATAGAGATCTAAAGTAAACAACTTATAATACCATTTATACGTTTTAATTAATATTATTTTCACAGTTGATACTACAACAAATCCAGTAGGCCGCGGGAACAACAACAACATAAATTTTAACGTTTAATCAGTGGAAATGAGCAATTAGACATATGTTGACTATAAATTAGCGAATTGCGTTAGTAGGCTATTTATTATAGGTAAATCTGCTGTATTTATTCGCCTCTTCAACTGAAACGTCAATGTCCTCACTAGAATATTCGTCAAATCTTTTGTCTGCCATATTTGAACGGTCCGCTAATTCTTTTTACTGCGTATGGATACTTCAGATGTTGAGAAACGTAAGAAAATGCTTAAGTTGGCGGAACCGCAAGGAGGAGGAGGTATAACCAAAGCGATAACACCACGACCAGGAGCTGATAATCCAGCATGAGTGCAATGGTCAAGAATAAATCCGTTTTGTCATTTTTCGCGAGTTTGGTTGCATTTATTCTTATATTAGTACAATCAAGTTTCAGACCCTCAAAATCTAAACGTTGATTGAAATCTACCGGAATTTAGCTCTATTTGTTAAACATTTGGACTCATCCAGCTAAACGGTTCACTTCTATTGTTGGACAAACTTGTCCTCTAAAGGAATATGGGTTGTAGCTAGCTGCTACTTTTGAGGGCCCCACCATGCCTACTGTTACAGTTACGGACACCGGGACGTGAATTTCTGTGAAAATATGAATTTTTTGTCTTGTATTCTAAAAAATAGTACAAATCGTTAGCTTTAAATTTATATACATAACATGATACGTTATTGGTACTAAGCCCTTTAATTTGGTCATTTATACAGGGTGGAAGGGCAGTAATTACATTCCTTCTAATATGTGCTTCATAGAAGCATTACAATACCTTCGGTAGTAATTATGAGACATCACACAGGGTTTCGAAATAATTAATCACTTAAAAGATGTGAAGGAATACTACGTTCAGCTCCTTCATACGTGTAACATATCGACAACGTTGCGTTGAGGTTGGTCAGGGAATTGACCTGGTTTGTGGATGTAAACACTTTCGCTTTCGCCTTATGTTTTGGAAGCTAACGCTTCTGATTGGCCTACACATGCACAGTAAACACAGAAGGACAAGGCAGGGTATGTGTTTATGTTTTCAAGCCACACCGTTAGGAAGTTTGTTTCTATACTGAGCTAGGGAAAGTGACACTCACACAATCTGCAGTGTTGCAGCTTGTTTTCGACAAAACTTAAATATCTTCGTAAGAAATGGTCAGAGACAAAAACGTAAGATACAAAATATGTTCCAAATACCGAGATCTATCACTGGTTTAAATTAATATAATTATTTCCCTTCCACCCGGTATATGGACATGCCCCCATTTTCCACATTTTAACTTCAATTTCTCGTAACTTGATTTTATCACTTCTTGTGCACTTTTCTCAAAGCGTATTAAAGACATTGACTTGAAATTTTTACTGTTGCTATGTTGTCATATACTTTCACTATTGAATTAGCGTTGTTTAAACATATTAAGTTTAATGTGATTGAAAATAAAAATAACTTCTAAAAATATATATAATTTGTGTCATTACATATGCAGCATTTTTCCCCTCCTCATTTTTATGGCATGTATATTTATTTAGATCCACTTATCACATTATCAATTAACTACCACAGAAAAAAATAAGATGACTGTAAAGGCAAAGCTTATGGAAAGAACTGCACGAGAAGTATGAAATAGCACATTTTTGTTAGAAAATATGGTAACACTTATACCATTTTTGCACGAAAGCTTTGAAATTTAGCCTAAATATTATGTACTTATTAAATGTATTAAATGTATAACATTTGTTCTCTAAACACCCCAAATTTCATTTAATTTAGGCTAATTTTGGCAGCAAAAACTAAAATTGAAATAATCACATTACTTGAGTGTGGCAAAAGCAAAATCACTTCCTGGTGTTTTAACAGAACAGGAGATAGTGATAGAGGTGAACATTTTATTTCATAATGGGGAAATTAAATACAAAACTTCTGCGAAATTTAAAATCAAATACGATTGGTGAAATCAGCTGAAAGTAATCTAAGTTATTTGGTAGCTGAAGTGTGTCAACTTGTCGCTGTTAAAATGGAAAATGTGTTGGACAAGAACAGTACAAGATTTCTGATGTAGTGTTATGTAGGTAATATTTTTTTTGTGAAGAAGAGCAGGAAACCCGCGATTTTGTTGCTTTAAGCATGCCCTAGTATCTTCTGTTGATGTTGAAAGAACTTTCTCTCTAAGTCCGTATTAGTCGACAATATACAGGATGGAAGGGGCAGATTTCGAAATAATTACTTAAAAGACGTGGAGGAATACTCCGAGCTGCTCTCTCAGATATGAGGTAAGTGGACAACGTTGCGTTGAGGTTGGTCAGGGAATTTATCTAGTACAGTAGGCTTTGAGCGATAGTCAAATCTTTTAAAGCTTTTAAATTCCGTTCTCTTTGCACGGTTAACGTATAAAAAGTGGATAACGATGTTCCATTTGACAGAAATATAGGTTCTCTAAAACTCGTACAAATAACAGGGAATATCTCCGAAAAAAAAAAAAATATATATATATATATATATATATATATATATATATATATATATATATATATATATATATACGTAAATTGTGTATTTTAGCAAGAACTACATTTTTATATAGTAAGATTTTACCTATCTGTGGTAAATCGTAAGAGATGGACCAAATCTCACCATACAAAAATATAGAACTCGTTAAAACACTCAATTTATGTCAAATAATGTTTTTTTGTTAAGTGAACCATTTCGGAGATGTTCCTAGTTATTTGTCAGAATTTTGCCATACTCATAGACGTTCTCCAATAGGAGGTCGTTATTAATCTTTTTATCTCTTGGTCATGCATAGAGAACGGAATTACAAAGTCATCATATAGCAACCATTCTAAATACATTTGAGTATTGCTTAAAGGCTACTGTATTCCTCTTGCAGCTACAAGAAAATTAGCATTAAGATAATTTCCACAAATTTTTATCTCGATTAACATGAAGGAGATAGAAGAATAAGAATCTGTAAGAATGGTTAGTACACCAGTAGAGAAAGTCATGTGAGTGCAACACATCAGATATTTTTTAATGCACATACTTTTCTGTCTATATCTGTTTCTTCTACTTTCATACTATTCTTTTAGAAGAGGGATATTATTATTATTACTATTATTATTACTATTGTTATTGTTACTACTACTATCGCTGCCACTGTTACTACTATTATTGTTATTATTGTCGCCCATCGCATTATTGTCGGTACTACCGCAAAGGAGCCGAAGGGAAGAGACAGAGAATGGCCGCACTGTTGGGGCGCTTGCCGAAAGAGAGAAAGGGATAGAGACTTCTGGAATTTTCTGCTTTGTATTTCACCGCAATAATAACTGAACTTTCCTGAAGTTTCCAGAATAGTGCCTGGGAGATATAAATAGCGGTAAAGTGTGAGGAGGGACAGTTTTTGTGTTACGAATTCGGAGCCGTGCTGTTGGTGAATCGGAAAAGACTTTCTTGCTGTTGCAACGAGTGTACAAAGTTACTGTTTACGGAAATAAAAGTGTTTCTTTATCTCGACTACATCTGTCTTCTTTACTTTACACCCACCAAAGTCACATTATTGTTGGTGTTGTTGTTATTATTATTATTATTATTATTATTATTATTATTATTATTATTATTAAAGTATAGAATCATGGACGAATTTCCATCTTCTGTTGCATATTTGGGACGTTATTAACCGAGTTGTGTAGCATCAAGTTTCCGCCTGCATGTATGCCACCTGAATAGCGTTCGGCTGCTATGATTACTTTCATGAGTTAATGGGTGAGAAAGCTGATAAATGAAAGCATGGCATCAGTGAAACGCTGAAACTGCTCGAGCGAGCGATGTACCAATATCAGTGACGCAATTGATCAGAGTTCATCCCCAAGGTTGATTTCAACAATGGGTGATTACAGACAATACAGTGTTCCTGAATGCTTCTTTTAAATCGGAGAGATAGTGCTGCTCTGATCTGTGCTCCTGCTTTATGGAAGGTTTTTTTATCTTAAGTTGTGCTGCAGATGCTATATTTACAGTTAAGCAGATAATTGAAAAAAGAAGCAAATTTAATCTTGAAACACATACACCATTTATCGATTATGAAAAAAGCTTTTGACCGTGTAAGAAGGGAAAAAGTATGGGAAATTATGTCTCTAAGAGTATATCCAAATCATTTAATTAAAGTACTAATAGGTACATACAAAGATACAACAATCAGCGTACATGTTGGAAATGGAAGGTATAGTGAACGGATATATGTAAATCAAGGTGTAACGCAGGGTTGCAGTTTATCTCCTATACCTGATTAGAGAGTGAATGTTTAAAATTAACAGAGGCATTCATATTGCAGCAAATTTTACGCTTAAGACGATGCTATTTGCAGATGATTAAATAATTTTAAGTAAAACTGAAGACGAGCTTCAAAGAACAGTGTATATTTTACAGAAGTTATGTGACAACTATAATTGTAAAATTTCAACAAATCAAACAAAAACAATGGCATTTCAAGGTAAATATACTGTTAGTACAAAAATTGTAATTAATGACATTAGAGCAAGACACGGTTTTAAACATTTAGGAACACATGTCAGTTATAAACCTAAAAATTATTTTAACAAATAAATTACCTATGTTCTAACAAATATGCGGTACAATAAATAGAAGCCTTAAAACAAGAACCAGGAAAAAACACGAATGAAGTTTTATAAAGCAATAGCGGTGGCTACTTCTTTGTGAATCCCAAACATGGACGTTGACAAAAGCTGAGACAAACAAGATACAAGATACTGCCGAAATGAGGTTCTTAACAACAGTAAAAGGATGCACCCTGTTAGATAAAATTGCAAATAAAAAAGTAAGGGAAGCACTAGAAATAAATCCTTTGGCAGACATAATTATCAATTACAGGGATGAATGGAGAGAGAATGCCTAGTGAAAGGATCCCAAGTAAAGTGTTAAACTATAGGCCTGTTGGGAAAACATATCTGGGAAGACCAAGAAAACAATTGTCAGACATGTTTTGAAGCCGGAACAGGCACATTGCCTGGTGGGTGGTGGTGGGTGTGGTGCTGGCGGCGGTGGCGGCGGTGGTGGTGGCGGCGGTGAGACCCATCTCAGTTCCATACTCTAGGTTCGAATCCTACATCGGTCCCGTCCACCAAAATATCAACAACCTGACTCGGTCCTGTAGGAAATTAATCGGTATTTTTCTTCTCCTTCACCAAAAGCGTGTATATTGCGATTTTATATTTTGTAGTTATTGTGTTTTTTTGTATTGAAAAGGTAATCCGTCAGAGGAAGAGAAGCATGCTTATTAAATTACTGTATTATTAAGATTCTACGCGTTATTTACATTATATTTATTGTATTGTATTTGACGATGTTATGCATTTCATGTATTCCTTAGGACTAGTAAAAGTTGAATCCGAGTTTACTATACACATTGTATAGCCATCGAAAAAATAATTGACCGCATTAGGAGAGCAGAATATTTCTAAGTGTCATGTTGCAGCGTGGTTTATACAAGTCGGTATTTCCAACATGTAGCTGTGTTTATTGACAGTCTGTTATCGCCTGTCGGACACATAAATAAGCTGTATCTTGAATCACCACTCGCATTTGTATTTGTTCCTGATAAAGAAAGGGACGGTGTAGTAAACAGTCTATTTGTGTATCCGACAGACGATAGCATATGGAACAGAGACTATCCTGATTTGCATGTTGGAAATATCTACTTGTATAAACCGCCCTGCAACACGACGTGTTCTGCTAATGTGCTCAATCATTTTTTCCATTTCTGTACAAACCTTCATTTTATTTAAATTGGAGTAGAAAAAGAAATTATCTTTCGTAAGAATAGTTTGTATACCCAGCAATAGGAGCATAATAAAAATCATGTGAATGAGGCTATTTTTTTAACACCACAAACGAAATTGACGCGTGCGCAGCGGCGTGACTGCAGTCGCCTACACAGAAGTTCCCCTCTTCACGTCCCAGGCAAGACAATGGCTTTGTGTTACGTAGTAACGCCAAATCTGCAGTTTCCTCACTCATTCATCACGTATACTGTAGGTACCTAGTAGAAAAAACACGGTTGTCACAACTTCTTTTGTGTTTTGGAATCAGCACATCATTACAGGGGTGTCACTAACTCCTGTCAACACCTGTTTAAAAGAATTTATGAGCTGCACACAAATTTTATCTCCAAACACGTCAAGGAACACAGGGAATGAATTTTCTAACACTTAACTTTCTCTTTATTGACGATATCCTCCAAGCCATAGATAATAAACGTCAATATTTAGGATTATTAATTGATTTTAAAAAGGCTCTTGACACTGTCGATCATCTTATCCTACTTAAAAAATTAAAATTTCTATGATATTAGAAGTGTAGCAAGGAAATGGTTCGCATCTTACCTGGAAAATAGAAATTAAATGATGAAATTGATAAATTTTGTTAAAATGTTGTGAATCTGAAGCACGAGATTCCTCAGGGTTCAATTTTAAGACCAAAATTGTTTTTATTATACGTAAACGTAAATGGTTTACTCTTAATTTTATCGCAAGCAAAAACAGTGTTATTCGCGGACCACACCAACACGATTTATAAAAGAAACAATTGAAATGAACTCCAGTCTGTTGTGAATGAATCGAATTTGGTGTTCTAAGACTGGTTAGATAGGATTGCAAACTTTGCTTAAAAATTAGCAGCGCTGTTTATATTAATTTTAATTAGCAGAAAATCCAAAATTCACTGAATATGTTTACGAATAACTTAACCATCCCTTGAAGTAAACGAAACTACGTTTCATTTGGATTGATTCACATCTCTCTTGGGGCACTCATATTGATCAGTTAACTACAAGAAGTTACTTGTTTGTGCTATGCATTCAAAGTCCTTAATAATTTTGTTACTCTTGATATATTATGATCTATATATTTTGGCTCTGTGAAAACTTACATCTCTTATAGCATACCATTACAGGGTTCATCACCGAACGTATTTAAAATTCAAAAGAGTATTATAAGAGTAATGAAAACTTACCTATTCAAACCCCTATTGAGGACATCTTCCAAGAATGAAATACATTACCTGTTGTTTGTGTGTATATTTTAGAACCAATGCACAACACCAGAACAAATAATTTGTACTTAAACTCCAAGATTAACATGAATGAGAATAATAAATATCACACACAATAAGATCACTGGACCCAAAAAATTTAAAACTAAATTAAATAAATGTTTATTATTTTACATATCATGTACCTACTATACAGGAATTTCTAAATCATCGCTTCACATAATATAGTGGTTTCCTAGTCTTGAGATATACTGTGAAGAGTATATTTTCTGTGTATAAAATTGAAATGGAGGTTTCCTAAAATTCTTCTATTATAGTACAAATTTAGTTGTAATTAAACGTATTTCTTGTTATTATCAAAAACCTTGTGATTTTCTATTTTGAAGTTGTGTTTTGTGTATTGAAAACGGCCACGGGCACGGGTGTTTGCGTGTCTGTGTGTGTATATGCGTATGTGTGCGTCTGTGAACAGCATAACTCAAATACCAAACGAGGGGAAGGTTATCATTACGATATTGACCGTTGTGTGAATGATTTTCTTTGTTCTTGACCAGAATTTCATATAATCCCGAGACAAAATAGGATAAAAACGACTAAAAAGTTGGGCATACCTACCTAAGGCTACTAATTTGAGGTTGTTACATTTTCATGTATTCATATAATGCTCATTACGTCACCGCTTTTATGTATTTGCGTGTTGCGTTCTTAATTTATTGTGCGTAGTTTCTTTATTGATTTCATTTACCCCTTTAAAGCCTTTGGACAAGCTGTCCTTTGTAATGGAAAAGTTGTGTCATTAAAGCCGATAGACTCCACGCTACAAAAACCGTCCAATTATTTGAGTTATCTATAAGTATACTTGCTGAGATTTCAAGTTTAAAATATGCGCGCGAAAGAATTAAGAAATGTAAACACTGGAAAGGTAACATACAAGTCCCATTTCACTACAGTTGTTCAACACTGTTTACATCCACCCCTTTCACTCATCTTTTACTTGTATTCTTACAGAGGCACTGGTGATAAACTCGCTTCAAGGTACTGACGTCATGAACAAAGAACTGACTGGCACGAAAGGTTGAATTAATCTGAAGACCAGGTAAACACTTTTAAGTATCAGAGAAGTATGACAGTGACATCTGATATAATTAGAAAATAAATATTTGATTGAAGTTGATATTAGTTGCGGAAAAATAAATGTTTATTGTTATGAGTCTTTTGGGGTTAAAGTTCTCCTTGTTTTTCAGGTTTTTTTTTTTTTTTTTTTTTTTTTTTTTTTTTTTTTTTTTTTTTGGCCAATGAATCAAGCAGTCATAAAATGTACACTTGAATCTTTCAATAGCACTTTTAAAATGTTGTATGTAAATTTACATACAGATCAGAGAATAACTGATATGTAAGGGATAAATTTCATGCCCAAGTTTGTAAAACTGAGAAAAATATACATAAAGAGAAAGGGGGTGATCCAGAGGACGATGCATCTATGACAATTTCAAAAATCTACAAGTTTGTTTTGATATTGTCAATTTTTTTCCCGCGTACTCAGGGCATAAAACATTCGTACACTGCACCTATAATTTTTATCGTCTATAACCTATGTCTAACCCTTGTTTAGATATTACTTTTTTATTTATAATTAATCACTTATTTGTGCTCATATGAAATGCTTCTTGATCTGTAAGGTTTATTATATCGTTCCAAACTTTTTCGTTTTAACTTGGTATACAAACATAACGATATTTTTCACATGCACTTCTTAATTTTAATCAGTTTAAAAGAAAAATGACATATTTTGCACTCAAATACCTGACTATTTACTCTTGTACAAACTAGTCTTACAAAAGCTTATTTTCCAACTAATTCATGTTATTCGAGATAAGTATTTGTAGAAATTGTTTTCTTACATATTTACTCCTAGGTACAAGGGGAATATGGGAATATCTTAGGTTCAACGACTAGTCAAAACTTTTAGAAGTTTTTCACTATGTGATGGCTTTGAAATTCCGTTCTCTTTGCATGACCAACTTACCACTTGAAAAACGTATAGATATTGCAGAATTAAAACCAACAACGAATATCTCGGAAGCGGGTAACACCAGAAAAGAAAATGTATTTGACATAAATTACGTGTTTTAACTAGATACAGATTTTTTAATGGAGTAAAATTGTCACTACTTGTTATAGTTTACCAAAAGTAATCCAGAATGAAGAGGGCCTTTGGAGCTATACATTTGGCTATACTTTTGGAGATATACGCTTCATTTGGCATGAAAATGTCCTAAACATTTGGTATTTTAATCCGAATGCTTAGAGCCACTTAGAGAAAATAAAATATTCAAAACATTTTCCACGTGAACTGTAGTTTAAGAGGGAAAAATTCTTGTGTGAAAATATTCGTTTTGAAAATCTTCCTAGGAAGAGGCAAGTTTAGTATTTAACCCCCTTTTCGTTTTTGAGTTATGCTGCTCATAGACACACACACACACACACACACACACACACACACACACACACACACACACACACACACACACACACACACACACACACACACACACACACACACACACACACACACACACACACACACACACACACACACACACACACACACACACACACACACACACACACACACACACACACACACACACACACACACACACACACACACACACACACACACACACACACACACACACACACACACACACACACACACACACACACACACACACACACACACACACACACACACACACACACACACACACACACACACACACACACACACACACACACACACACACACACACACACACACACACACACACACACACACACACACACACACACACACACACACACACACACACACACACACACACACACACACACACACACACACACACACACACACACACACACACACACACACACACACACACACACACACACACACACACACACACACACACACACACACACACACACACACACACACACACACACACACACACACACACACACACACACACACACACACACACACACACACACACACACACACACACACACACACACACACACACACACACACACACACACACACACACACACACACACACACACACACACACACACACACACACACACACACACACACACACACACACACACACACACACACACACACACACACACACACACACACACACACACACACACACACACACACACACACACACACACACACACACACACACACACACACACACACACACACACACACACACACACACACACACACACACACACACACACACACACACACACACACACACACACACACACACACACACACAAACTTTTACTATTCTGTTTTTGTATTAGGCTGTCTCAAAACATAAATATCTGGTGAAATATCGATATTGAATTTTTGGGTGGAATACAATACTTCCTCTAGTTACTGCGTAGGAAAGAAGGTACAATTTTTTGTACTCATGTAATTGAAATGAGCAACTTTTTAAAATGTAAGAATGGAATATAAGCATATCCAAATGAAGTCTTTAAAATTGTTTACATCTCTGTGTGTGTGTGTGTGTGTGTGTGTGTGTGTGTGTGTGTGCGTGCGTGCGCGTGCGCGCGTGTGTGTGTGCGTGTGTGTCTGTGTCTGTGAACAGCATAACTCAAAAAATAGAAGTCGGTTAAAAACTAAATTTGGTAATTAAGTTTAATATCTTTCAAGGATGAACACAAAGATTTTGAAGAAAATTCCTCACCCGAAACTACCTTTACATGGATAATTTTTCAGAAATGTTGATTTCCTCAAAAATGGCCCTAAGGAGTTTTATTAAAATATTTTATAGGAAATGAAGCGTATATTTTGAATTTTCTGGCTATGTAGTCCTGTTCACTGTTGATGACTTTGGTATAACTGGTAAAAACCCAAATCTTACGATACAAAAAATGTAGACATCGTTAAAACACCCAAGTTACAATATCCGAATGCATTTTTTGTAGAGTGAACTATATCAGAGATATTCCTTGTTATTTGTGTGAGTTTCATAATACTTAGATTTTTCTGAAGTGAAAGTTCGTTATTCACTTTTTATCTGTTGGCTCTGCAAAGAGAACGGAGTTTGAAAGCTTTAAACGATTTGACTATCGCTCAAAGTCTACTGTATAGAAAATTAGCAATGAGGTAATTTTTGCAAATTTTATCTCGACTAACATGAAGAAGATAGAGAAACAAGAGTTTGTAAGAATAGTTGGTACAAGAGTAGAGAAAGTCATGTGAGTGCAACACATCAGATTTTTTATCTAGTGCACAACGATTTTTAAATCTGCGATTCCTGAAGTTACGCTGAAAATTTCAAAAAGTATTTTGAATAGTGAAAATCTTAAATAAAAAAAAAAAAAATTGGTGTGTTGCACTCACATGACTTTTTCTACATAATTTAAATAAACTTTTGCATATAGGCAAGAACTTCGACAACTTTTCTTAGATTTTTAATTTTCTCGAGATCCTTCAAGCCGTACCGATATCCGTTGTGAAGCACATAAGGCACTAGGTGTTAAGTTTTTGATTTTACAAATACACCTCATGAAGAATTGCAAGGAAATAACTCTACTTCAAACTATCCTTTTTGTGACTTGCATGTAAACAATGGTAACTGCGGACCACATGAAGTCTAGATAATTATCTGTGTGCTCAATAGCTAATTTGCCCAGATCCTTCTCCTAACTGCTGTAAGGTACATTTGTTTGACAACAATAATTGTCTACTCCGTGTAGAGTGTGCAATTGTTAACGAGTTACATTTCCATGCACGTAAGCATAGGTGGACCCTATAGTTATACTTAATGTTATGGTGTTTCTTTGCTTTAGTAAAATCACAATAAATATTTTTATTTACTTACCTACCGAGTGAGATGATTTCACGGTAACACGTGATGCTCGTACACGGTTCAATTTCTGTCGACCCCCCACTCGGACCTTGGGTTTTTTATAGTATTCCCTACGCGGTAGGTGAATGCTGAGAAGGTTTCTCATCTACCACGATTCCGCTTCTATCATTCCTCTTTCACACCGTTTCCTGAAAACAAGTTAAAGTATTTGGTGTTATTACTTGCAGAGAAGTACCATTTTGTTTTTATGAAGTCGTCATCGTCATCGTCATCGTCATCATCATCATAGATAAACCAGTTCAGATTTAAAGGGTGATAGACAAGAAAGCTGAGGGGGGATAACCTATGTCGTAACCTATAGAGGTTGATGCCTCATTGTTTTTTGAAACATGCTCTTTTGCAATTTACAGTAGTGTTATGCTAAACTTTCATTTTCCTTTCAAGTTCTGTTTTCCTGATATTTCCAACAAACATCCATTCAAGGTTTTAAACTTCCATGTGAAATTTCAGGTCAAATACACGATTTCATGTTCGCTGAATAAAACCAAGCTGCAAATTTTACAGCGCGCATGCGTATCTCCATGAATAGTTTAAAAAACGTGGTATATTACAATTATTTCAACGTTTTAAATTTAATTTCATTATTGAGCGATATGACGCCGCCAATGCCTAATATTTAGTTTCCATTCTCGCTGCGAGTTCGTTATGGATTTATAACGTTAATGTTTTCTTTACAATGAGATTACTTTCTTACGACCAAGTCTAAGAGTCTTTGGTCTTAGGAACAGGTTACATCCCTCACTCTTGTAGACAGGTATGAGCTGGCAAGTCGACCTTTGAGACCACGTGGTATAACTAATGTGTAAGCCATCCTGGCTTCCCCAACGGCTAGGAGGATGTGACTCGGAAAACATTTGAAGCCGGCTGTACATAGCTACACCCTATAGTTTCTCACCTCTTGGAAAGTATTCTTTGGCACACAAGAAACCTGCACTTTATGCTAAGCTCCGCACTAACGCGCACGACCAATTATTTTTCATGATAGTTACTTTCCATACTTCATTAGCGCTCCAGGTCTCGTTATGTAACACAAAAAGTAAACGCAAAAACTCTTCATGGATCAAATGATACCTTGTTCTTTAGAATCCAGCCTTCTTTGTTACCAGTGAATGTCCTACACTGACATGCTCGTAATTCCAGCTTTTAAACAAAATCCCTAAGTCTTCGATATAAAGTTTTGGAGCATACGTATGCATGCAGAATGACTCAACAGCATTTGTTTCCACTGTGTTGCACTCACATGGCTTTCTCTACTCATGTACTAACTGTTCTTACAAACTCTTATTCCTATATCTTCATGTTAGTTGAGAAAAACATCTGTACAAATTATCTTATTGCTAATGTTCTTGTGGGTGCAAAGAGAATATGGGAATACAGTAGGCTTTGAGCGATAGTCATGGTTGCTATACCAAGGCTTTCAAATTCCGTTCTCTATCCACGTCCAAGAGAAAAAAAAGTGAAGAAGGATCTTCTCTGAGAAAAGTTTAAGTATTGCAAAAATTCACAGAAATAACAAGGAATATTTCCGAAATGGTTCACTCTATAGAAAAATTCATTTCGGCATAACTTGTGTGTTTTAACAAGATTTGCATTTTTTGTAGAGTAAGATTTGTTCTATTTCTTACAGTTTACCAGAGTTGCAAAAGTCATTAAGGGTAAACAGGAGCGGGGGTTATAGCGAGAAAATTCAAAATTTAACATTTCATTTACCATAGAAATATCTTAAACATATGGCATTTTAAGAAAAATTGTTTGAGTCATTTTTGAGATAATCAAAATTTTCGAAAACCTTTCCATATAAAGGCTAGTTTAGGGTGGAGGAATTTTCTTCAAAATCTTCGTGTCGCATCTTTGAAATATATTAAACTTAAACACCAAGTTTGATTTTTAACTGACTTTTCATTTTTGAGTTATGCTGTATACACATACACACACACACACACACACACACACACACACACACACACACACACACACACACAAACACACAGACTTTTTTTCTAAAAATGCTTTTTTTTATTCAAGGGGCCTCAAAACACACATTTCCGACGAAATCTCGACATCGAATTTTTTGTTGAATACAATACTTCCCTACGTACTATACGTAGTAGAGAAGGTGAAAATGTAATAACCAAATATACGGACACAATGTTTAAATAAGCAAGAATGAAAAATTGTTTATGAATAATAGAGAAATTGAGGCGGCAAAAGAATGTAATTATTGAGGAGCTAAGTTATAATGGAAAGTGTGAAAACCAAAGTGAAGTAGTTAGAACCAAAGGTAAACTAGCGTTGGAATCTGTGAGAAAACGTGTTCTCATTCTTTCGAATGGTAGGAAAGAATTTATGTTACTTTGGTAGAATCAAGGGGGCATATGGAATTGGTTGGATTAGTGGGGATCGAATAATAAGAATGTTTTACAGATCTATTTTAGATGTCGCCCACAATACTAAGGAGACTAGTAATTGAAAGAATATTAAAATATTTATTTAAAATCCAGGAGATTCCTGACAGTGATTTACTAAACGTGTGTTTGAATTTAAAAAAAAAAAAAAAAAAAAAAAAAAAAAAAACTGCAGCAGACAAATACATGGCTTGAAAAAATCAAAGCTCTGTTAATGATAAGTGGGCTATGGGATACAAATTATTAAAGGGAGTTTGGAAAATAATAGGATAAAGACTAGAAGATATGGATGGGAAAATTTTATATGCTAAAAACTTCACTTAACTTTTACAAGGAATGGAAAAAATCAAATAGGGAGAGAATTATATCATAAGGTTTGTAGAGGGACTGCTTGGTTTCGATTGGGAATATGGACATTGAGAAATGAAAGGAAGAATGTGATGAAGGAAATATGTCCAATATGAAACGGTTGTCAAAATGAGATAAACTTATTATTAGAATGTTCAGGTAAAGACCATTGGAGGAAACAGTTCATTTGTAGAAAATGGTTAAATAGAAATAGAGAGTTAAGAACTAGAAAAAAAATTAAAAACTAGTCGGAACTAAGAATGTTGGAAAAAAATTTATGCAATGTAAGAAACAAATAGAAGTGGCCAGTGAACAGAACAGTTTGAAGGATGAGACTTTTGAAAATATTGTATTTCTTATGAATTTGTGTATTGTCTGATGAATGGCTAGGGCCAATGTCAATCAACCACGTACGCAAATTAGAACAGCTCTTATACTAATAAATTGGGAAAATACGGACACAAATTCTCAGTTCTAATATGCAAAAAGAGCTAATGATATTACATTTTAAGTATTTCGGCGCTTTTCAGCTTTTTACATTTTATTGTTTTAGAGATCGTTTGAAGCTTTTAATGTGTCGTTTACAAATCTATTACTTTCTCTACTGCGTAGTTACAGAAACTAGAGGAAATATTGTATTCCAAACAAAAAGTCAATACAAAATTTCAACGGAAATACATGTTTAGGAGACTTATTGGAAGAAAAGTACATTTAGAAAAACTTGTGCGAGTGTCTGTACCAGAACGCCTAAGAAAATCTCACTGTGCCTCGCGTCTACGTCACATAATTTATCGTTATACGAAGCCTTGACCATTTCATTGGTTGCTTTAGGCCACGGTGCTTCTGCTAAATAACGTTAACCAGTAACCGTAACAAAGGATACAACATGGCGCAGAAACGAAATACATGTTTCCACTTTCGATCGTATTGGCTAAAAGAGAAAGAGGTAGTGAGTGCATTCAGCTTGTCATACAGACCTCTTATCATTATCCATCTTATTGGTTAGTGTAGGATACGCATTTGAAGGGTTTAAAACCTAAGGGGAAAACTAGATAAGCGCCCAGGTTAGCGAATCATGTAATGTGTATGTGTGAGGAGATTTTCAGGGGGTGTAAATTAAAGGTTCAATGGTATTTATTAAATACATAGCAAGGCAGAACTTTATGAGGAAAAGGTGAAGAAAACTCTATTCTCAGAGTAATATTACTGTATGTTACTGCATAAAAACTAAAATAAATACATAACAAATAAGTGAGTGTGTAAATAAAGTGGCTTATTTTCCATCTAGCTCAAACTATAAGTAGCCAATTTACCTTTACTAACCTATTGATGATTATAGGACTACAACAGGAATGTAGACAAAAATATAACACAATTTTATTGTCATAATATTCTCATGTTCAACTGAACCATATTATATACATATCTCTGGTTTCTGAACATTAGTCAATTATAGCAAAACACCAATTAATTTAATCACAGAGATCTTTATAATAATAATAATTATAATAGTTATTATTACTTAACCTACACAACACTAGCCATGCTTTTTCATCAGCCATATTAGGGCTGTAGTTTACAATTTTACATCAAATTTTTGTATGAAATTAATAAAGTGAACAAAGTAATGAAATTAGAGAGTGTACTTTTATTTGTGTTAAATATTTGGAGGATGCCCTCCCAATATCAGAACAGTAAAACTGGTTCATATGTACATAGCTCAGAAAATTGTCTGTTAGAGGGTTATTGAAGCTTTTGCCCCCTTTTTTGGCATCAATAATAAATAATTGAATTGGATTGTTGTCCACTGATTGATTTGTTTTGTTTGGTTCTTTATTCTAGAGCAAATAATTAATTGAATTAAGTTGTTCGCTAATTGATAGTTTTTTGTTTCGTTGTTTGTTGTAGAGCACAGAAGGCAGAAGAAAATGTAACTTGTGATTAAGCAAACCGACATGCAGCTCCCTTGCAAATGGGAATGTAACACGAGCATGTGAGTTTTATACAGAAAGGTACCCCGATATGCAAAATGTTCACGAACAATCTCACAAATTCACCAAGACTTGAGAGACAGTGACTTATGCGGATATTGGGAGACCAAGAGAGGTACGAAGCATTGAGCGCGTTCTTCATGATATGGACGCTAACCTATCATATAGCACCAGACGTGTTGCAGTAAGGGAAGGGTGTCCCGGAGAGTTATGCAAGAAAGTCTTATATATCCGTATGATCTTCAGCGGGTGCAAGGATTAAATGTGGCGGGATTTGAGTCGAGGAGAACTTTGTGCAATAGCATACTACAGAATTGTACTACGTTTAATTTCTTAGCATGCTTCTTGTTCACTGATGAAACTGGGTTTATTTACGACAGTATCTCTTCATAATACTCATGACTGTGCATATTTTTTGTAGTGTTTAACGTCCGCGCACGAAGTGCCACAGACAAACGTCAACAGGATTTCTGCGTAAGGAATGATTCATGATCACCTAATTGGTCACTACCGGTTCTACCAAAAGTTTAAGGACACACTGATGTTTTGAAATTTGTTCTTTGAAGAACACATAACATTATACACATTATAAATTTATAGCATATTGCATCAAACATACCTTGCAGATTATTTTATACTTTATTGCGCCTCCTTTGGCTCCCAAACACAGTTAACTTACTCTTTTGGGACACCTTTACAAGATTCCTACACTCTTGCTCGGTAATGTTATTCCAAGATTCGGATAATGTCTCTCGAAGTTCTCAGCCTGAGGGCAACTACTCCTTCTACCATATGGATATAACTGTCTCAGGTTTATCCTCCGTGGCGGTGCAACCCTCTGCCTACCACTTCGCTCCAAGTCTAAAATTTTGCCACTTTGCCTATATTTTTTATTGTCTGTGCTACACACATTTTTGCTATCCCCAGTCAAATTGGAACATCTCTGTATAACTTATCGTACTAATGGAAATCAAATGATAGTTACAAAATGTCTTTATTTACGTTTTTTACCCATTTTTACTTAAGGGGAGGTTATAAGCTCTATGCTTGCAATGTTAATTTTAAAAAGTTTAACTCCACTTTTCAGAGAAACTATTTAGTCTAGAATGTGAAATTTTGCACACATATAAATCAATGCTTTTTAAACGTACTTTTTACTTTCTCTGCTAGTAAGTAGACGAAGTCGATGTCGAGATTTCACCGGAAATATATCATTTGACTCTCCCTGAATAAAAAAAAAGCATTTTTAGAAAAAAGTCCATGTGTGTGTGGTGTGTGTGTGTGTGTGTGTGTGTGTATGTCAGTCTGTCAATCAGTCTATGGACAGCATTACTCAAAAAACGAAAGGTGGGTTAAAACCAACTTGGTGTTTAAGTTTAAAGTCATTCAAGGATGCGACACGACCCTTTACTTGCAAAAATGTTCGAAAATTTTGATTCTCTTGAAAATGGCTGTAACGATTTTGATTAAAATGACATGTTTAAGATATTTGTATGACAAATGAAATGTAGATATATTTTGAATTTTCTGGCTGTAGCCTGGATACTCTGTATACTCTGGATGACTTTTGAATAACTCATAAACCGTCAGAGCTAGACAAAATCCTACTCTACAAGAAATATAGATCTTGCTAAAACACACAATTTATGTCTGAATAAGTTTTTTGTAGAGTGCACCGTTTCGGAGATATTCCTTGTTATTTGTGTCAGTTTCGGAAAAATTAAAACTTTCGTGAAATGGAACATTGTTATTCATTTTTTGTTATATGATAAGCGTGCAAAGAGAACGGAATCTCAAACCTTTAAAAGAGTTGACTATCGCTCAAAGCCTATTGTGTTCTCATATTCCTCTTGTACGTACAACAAAATAAAAAATAAGATAATTTCTGGAAACGTTTATCTCAACTAACACGAAGAAGATATAGGAGTGAGAGTCTGTACGAATGGTTAGTACAAGAGTAGAGAAAGTCATGTGAGTGCAACACATAAGCATCCCTAACCAAACTGTTGAATTGAAAAGCAACTTCGGCCTTGACAGCAACATGATCTATTTTACAGGGTTTTGATGCAGTCTTTCCATGGAGCGGCCCATTCTGCCTGTTACCAGCTTCTGGTCATTGGCCGCTCTCATTTCTTCCTTCACTTCCTCATGAGATCATCTCACACCTTCAATTTACGTGTCTGGTCAGTGGAAAAGAAAATTATCTACGCTGCAACGCTCATTAACCCCCTTAACGTTCGTATATACTTAACTCACATCACAGCTCAACAAAATTATCAACACAGCTCTAAATTAAACATTAATCAATGTTATTTTCTCTACCATCTACCTATGGTAGCTAGAGAAACTATTCCATTCCACCAAACACTACGATGTCGACATTTCGATGCTCCTTGAATAAAAAAATCTGATGTGTTGCACATGACTTTCTCTACTCTTGAACTAACCATTCTTACAAACTCTTATTCCGATATCTTCTTTCTTGTTAGTTGAGATGAACATTTATACAAATTATCTTATTGCTTATTTCCTTGTAGGTGCAAGGGGAATATTAGAATACAGTAGGCTTTGTGCGATAGTCAAATGTTCGAGATTCTGTTGTCTTTGCACACTTAACATATAAAAAAATGAACAGCGATGACCCATTTCACGAAAGTTCTGTTTTCTGAAACTCACACACATAACAAGGAATATCTCCGAAATGGTTCACCCTACAAGAAAATTTATTGAGACATAAATTGTGTATTTTAGCAAGATCTACATTTTCTGTATGGTATGATTTGGTCTATCTCTAACGGTTTACCAGTTATGCAAAATTCATCCAGAGTAAATAGGACTACAGTGGCAATATCCAGAAAATTTAAGATATACATTTCATTTGTCATAAAAATATCTCAAACATATGGCATTTTAATCAAAATCGTTAGCGCCATTTTCAAGAAAATCAAAATTTTCGAAAAATATTCCATGTAAAGGGTAGTTTAGGGTGGGGCTATTTTCTTCAAAATCTTCGTGTCACATCCTTGAAAGACATTAAACTTAAATACCAACTTTGGTTTTTAACCGACTTTTCGTTTTTGAGTTATGCTGTCCACAGTCTGACACACAGACTGACACACGGACCTTTTTCTAAAAATGTTTTTTTTTGGATTCAGGGGGCCTCAAAACATGTATTTCCGGTGAAATCTCGACATCGAATTTTTGGGTGGAATACAATACTTCCCCTACTTACCAGTAGAGAAAGTAAAAAATCTGATGTATTGCACACATCTGACTTTCTCTGCGCTTGCACAAACTATCTTCTTCGTGTTGGTTAAGATAAACATTTGTACAAATTATCTTATTGCTTATTTTCTTGTAGTTGTAAGGGGAATATGGGATACAGTAGGTTTTGAGCTATACTCAAATCTTTTAAAAGTCGTCGCTATATCACGACTCTGAAATTCCCATCTGTTTGCATGACCAAGAGTTTAAAAGGCTGAATAATGACCTCCTATTTGGGAACGGTCTGTAACTATTGCAAAATTCTGACAAATAACAAGGAATGTTTCCGAAATGGTTCACTTTACAAAAAATATCATTCAATACAAATTGTGTGTTTTAACTAGATCTACATTTTTTGTATAGTAAGACTTGGTCTGTCTCTTATGGTTTACCAGTTATCCAAAAGTCATCAAGAGTAAACAGGTCTACCTGGGCTATAGGCTGAGAAATCAAAATATATGTTTTATTTTCCTAAAAATGTATTAACATATGGCGTTTTAATCAAAATCATTAGAGCTATTTTCAAGAAAATAAAAATTTTCGAAAAACTTTCCATGTAAAGGCTAGTTTAGGCTGGAGAAATGTTCTTCAAAATCTTCGTGGCGCATCCTTGAAAGACAGAAAATGGAAATACCAACTTTGGTTTTTAACCGACTTTTCGTTTGAGTTATGCTGTCGACAGTATGAAGCACCCACACCTACACCCACGCCCACAAACACGGACCTTTTTCTAAAAATTGTTGTTGTTTTTTTTTTTTTATTCGGGGGGCCTCAAAACATATATTCCCGGTGAAATATTGACAGATAAGTTTTCGGTGGAATACAAAACTCCCTCTAATTTACTATACGTAGTAGAGAAACTAAAAATGTACATGCACAGGAAATTCCAGAACTATCTAAATACAATTGGTATTAAATAAACATTTTTACGATAACCATTTCGTTTTGAATGTTGCAAAGATTTGTCACACATTTTTAACTGCTTACTCACCATTCCTTTGATACAGAAACAGTGGGGAATTCCAAAGCCAGCACACAGTGACCCACTTTTATTGTTTTCCATCCAAAACTATAAACGTCGAGCGTTCGCTGTAAACCTGGGGCTTGAGGCGCGCTAAACAAAAGAGTCATTTTAATAAAAGTTCAGTATATAGCCAAGATGTGGCACGAACTTTTACAAGAAAATCCCCCCACACAAGACTACTCTTTACATAGAACATTTTTTGAAATTTTTATCTTTCCAAAAAGGGCTGTAACGATTTTGATTAAAATATGGTATCCTTCGGATATTTTCGTGACATAAAATAAAGATTGTGAGCTGCCCTACCATACTAGCGTGGAGCGCAACAAAGGTGCCCAAGATCAAGCTTCCCACAACACTCACGCGAGCAAACACGTGACTAAGAGCAATCAAGCGGCAACACAAGGGGTTTTCCAGATCATTCGAGAAGTGTCTGGTGGCCGGGCTGTTTGAAGACGTTCCAGAAATATCTGACCACGTCATTGCCGGTAAAAGCTTGCGGAGTGCGTGAGGCAGGCAGTTTTTTGGATCAGTCAGTGTGTCAGTGAGTGCGAGACAGTTGTTTGTTTGTGTGTGTGTGTGTGTGTGTGTGTGTGTGTGTGTGTGTCTGTGGTACTGTCGTCATTAAAGATACGTCGCGTCGAAGTGAATACGTTTTAATGAGTGTTGAGTGATTGTATCGTCAGAGTTGGTGTATGAGAGACAGTGAAAGTGAAGAAAGATTGTGAAAAAGACTGAGTCAAGATTACGAGAAGAAAACAGTTGTGAGTTTAATATCACGAAATACTGTAGACTGTGTTAATGTCAGTGAAAGATAAATGTGTATTTGTGCAAAAGTTTAGAAGGAAAATAAAGTGACTTTTGTCATTCTGTCACAAATCTTAAATTTTCTAAGAATGGCCTCTGAAGTCCTCTTCATTTTTAATGATTTTCTATAACTGGTAAACCGTAAGAGATAGACAAAATGTTACCTCAAAAAATGAAGATTCCGTTAAAGTACACAATTTATATTAAATACATTATCTTCTTGGTTTTTTATATTTATTTTAATGGAGTTAACTATTTCTGGGATATGCCCTTTTATTTGTTTCAATTTTCAAATATTTACACGTTTCTCAGATAGGGCTTTATTCTTTTTCCCCCCTTCTGCCCATGTAAAGAGAATAAAATTTTAAAGCTATTATATAGCGACCAGCTCTTAAAACATTTGACTGTCGCTTACGCTTACTAGGAAGAAAAGTGTAACAAAACCATTTCTATATATGGCTATCGCTGTTAACATTAAATATATAGAGGAATAAGTGGTTAACAATAATTGTGCAAGACTGAATAGTGGGTGCAACATATCAGATTTGTTTTAAACATTTTATTTTTTATAAGTGAACGTCCTTATTGACATTGTAAATACCTGTGTTGTATTACGTTAATAAACTGCACGAACATTTTAAAACATTTATTTGTTAATCACTGGATTTATACTAAGCTTATTCTATAAAGAATTCTTTTTTAGACAGTTGATAGTAAAAGTCGGAGCTTTAGCTATTCACGACTGTGTTAAAATTATAAAATTCTTCCACTCAGTGCTCAAAACCTATTAACACTCCGATAATGCCAACTTTGTTTTCTTGTGGAATATGACCATAGCCTCATTCCAGTAGGCCGTGAATCTGAGTTACACAATGCTTGTTTAAAATGGCGGGTCATTTGAATTTAAATATAAGTTTAGAAAAAATTGTAATATTAATTAATTAAATTTCGTTACGTATTTTGTCGTTTTATTATTCCCACTGCCTCCCTTATGTAGAATATTATGGTTTTGTAAAAGTCATGTTGGCAACACTGATGCTACGCAGGGCAAATGAACATCGCAACCTATCATGGCCATGAGAAAGGTAAAACAATACCATATATTTATATATAATCTATAACATCTATAAATATTCAGGACTGTCTAAAAATAGTGTATAATGCATGGGCTAAAAGGATTCTATTTTGTCCACACCTACTCACAAAATAAAATGCTCCTTTTTACTCTTGTATCATAAGTAACTATTCTTTCTACGCGCACAACAAAGGACGGTTGGGGTGAAGCTACCTTACTTTACATACCAGATACAGAGCGTATCAAAGGCGCTCAAGGTCAAGCTGCGCCACACCGCTCACTCCTGCAAAAATATGACAACAATCAGAGTGGCAGAACCAAAAGCGGTTTTCTAGATTGTTCGTGAAGCTTCTGGCTGCCATCAGGTTCCAGAGAAGGTAAAGTTTGAGAAAGTTCTGGCTACGTCATTGCCGGTATAATATTTGGCGGCGCCGTGACCGAGCGGTTAGCGCGCTCGCCTACCACCTAGGCGGCCCGAGTTCGATCCCAGGGACCCGCATGTGGTATTCGTGGTGGACGAAGCGGCGTCAGGGCGGGTTTTCTCCGGGTGCTCCAGTTTCCCCCCTCCCCCAATCTCATCCCACCGGTGCTCCATCTTCATTCCATGTGTCATCAGTGTCACCGCCTGCGGTGCCATAGTAGTAAAAGCGGGCGTTAAACACTACAACAACAACAACAACCGGTATAATAGCTCGCGGAGCGCGCGAGGGCAGCAGTTTTTAGTCAGTCAGTCAGTTCTTAGTTTTATCGTGTGTGTGTGTGTGTGTGTGTGTGTGTGTGTGTGTGTGTGTGTGTGTGTGTGTGTGTGTGTGTCAGCTGTGTGTGTACGGTCGTTGTGAGAGAACCGTTGCGTCGAAAGAAAGATAGCGAAGCAATTAATGAGTGTTGAGTGACTGTATCGTCAGAGTCAGTTTTTGTGAGACAAAGAGAGAGCTGAAAAACAGAAAATTGTCTGTTGAGGTTACGAGAACACAGCAGCTGTGAGTTGTAATATCACGAAGGATTGTAGACTATGTTAACGTCAGTAAAAGAGAACTGTGTTGTGCATTCAGTTTTGGAATAAAATAAAACGAGAACAAAAAGGCAACTGGTCTTTTGTCATTTTGCTACATTGGTGTCAGGAGTGGGATTTGTCAAGTTGTCATTTTGTTGCAATAATATTCCTCAGAAATGGTTCTCTAATTGTGCTATTCCGTACTAGTCTACGATAACCACTGTGTTACATAATTTTTAAAGATATGCCTAATTTTTCTTATCAGTCTTCAAATATTTCACGAGTTAATTGGGGAAAAAGAGACTTGTGATGTAAGTACATGTCCGCCGTTTTCGAAATTTGCATATAACCATGGACAAATGCATGTTACTAGGACTGTGTTGCTTAATTTGAAACCATTTCTTGACCAACATTTTATCGATTAAGATCAAGTGAACGTAATAATCACGTTTATAATGTATAAGTGATATACGTGAAATGTTTATAGGTAGAGATATTTGTGTGAGTGTAGCACTTAAGATATTTGAAATTGAAACGAGGGAAGAATTCAGGATAGACACGATGAACGGAACTTGCATTACAAAGGTCAATATCACGTGACAGATTGTTCCACATCGATAGAGCTGTGTGGGTGTGTGTACCGGTCGAGTGTAACGCAATGTATAGGTACCAAGGTTATCAATGAATTACCCCACATCTCCAAGAAAACTCCGAGCTGGGGATTTCATCAGACCGGACCTGCCTGGCTAACTGGCTGGCTGCAACAATTCCCTGCAGTTGGCAGTCTTACAGTCCCACCTTTAGATATATATTTAATAGCTCTTTCCCTCACATTATTAATTTCCATAACACACCCAACAATTATTTACCTCACTTCCATATTAAGGGACAGTGGGATTGGGATTGAACAATGGCCAAAAATTATCAAACTGACTCCAAGTTTCCCAAAACGTCAGTCATCGATTGACAGCAAAATTTTTTAGATTCCGCCATTTTTAAAGTTCTAGCACAGACTTTAAATGCCATGTGCGTTACATGTGAACGCCCTTTCTGCTTAAATTTTCCTCAAAGTTTGAACAAAATATGGGCCAAAAAGGACTCAAAACAACCAAATTCAGCGGAAAAGGAGTGGTTAAGCGGCATTTTGCCGCAAGGGAAAAGCTATGAATCTGGGGATTAGAATTATTTTGTTGCTTAACGACGCTGTCAATTGCCAGGATCACATTAGCGTCACCAGTGTGCCGGAATTTTGTCCCGCAGGAGTTCTTTTACATGCCAGTAAATCTACTGACATGGAGCTGTCGTTTTAAGCACACTTAAAAACCATCGGTCTGGGCCGGATTTGAACCCACGACCTTGGAATCAGTAGGTCAGTGTTTAACCTACTGAGCCACCCAGAACGACATAAATCTGAACATACTACTACACAAAGGAAGGAAGGTGTTGTTGTTGCTGTAGTGTTTGACGCCCGCTTTAACTACTACGGCACCGCAGGCGGTGACACTGATAATGCAGGGAATGAAGATGGAGCACCGGTGGAATGAGATGGCGGGGGAAACCGGAGTGGAGCACCCGGAGAAAACCTGCCCTGACGCCGCTTCGTCCACCACGAATACCACATGCGGGTCCCTGGGATCGAACCCGGGCCGCCTAGGTGGTAGGCGAGCGGTCTAACCGAAGGAAGGTGTGATAATCTGACTCATGATGTATCTGTGTAGAAAAATCTGATGTGTTGCACTCACATGACTTTCTCTACTCTTGTACTAACCATTCTTACAGACTCTTATTCCTATATCTTCTTCGTGTTAGTTAAAATAAACATTTGTACAAATTATCTTATTGCTTATTTCCTTGTAGGTGCAAGGAGAATATTGGAATACAGTAGGCTTTGTGCTATAGTCAAATCTTTTAAAGCTTTGAGATTCCGTTCTCTTTGCACACGTAACATATAAAGAAATGAACAACGATGACCCATTTCACGAAAGTTCTAAGTTTTCCGAAACTCACACACATAACAAGGAATATCTCCGAAATGGTTCACCCTACAAGAAAATTTATTGAGGCATAAATTGTGTATTTTAGCAAAATCTACATTTTTTGTATAGTATGATTTGGTCTATCTCTAACGGTTTACCAGTTATGCAAATCTCGTCCAGAGTAAATACGACTACAGGGGCTATAGTCAGAAAGTTCAAGATACACATTTCATTTGTCATAAAAATATCTCAAATATATGACATTTTAATCAAAATCGTTAGAGCCATTTTCAAGAAAATCAAAATTTTCGAAAAAGTTTCCATGTAAAGGGTAGTTTAGGGTGGGGCTATTTTCTTCAAAATCTTCGTGTCACATCCTTGAAAGACATTAAACTTAAATACCAACTTTGGTTTTTAACCGACTTTTCGTTTTTGAGCTATGCTGTCCACAGACTGACAGACACACAGACACACAGACACACACACCTTTTTCTAAAAATGCTTTTTTTGGATTCAGGGGACCTCAAAACATGTATTTCCAGTGAAATCTCGACATCGAATTTTTGGGTGGAATACAATACTTCCCCTACTTACCAGTAGAGAAAGTAAAAATTGGATTTTCTCGACGTTACATATTTTACTATATTATCTGCTCCAAGCGCATTAAATTTTGTTCTATGCTTCTAGAACATTTCCAGTATGTGCTCCATTTTTGATTTCAACTTCAGTCTTTGGTTTCAAAATCTGAAAATTTCTTTAGCTTTAAAAAAATTAAATATACAAAAATGTTTAAAAAAGTATTTCCAATTTCCATTAAAACATAGAAATTAATTATTTTAAAAGTAATTATTTTTTCTTCCTGCCCAAAATTTATGGTTTCTTGGGCCATTAGAGCTTATAAAATAATAAAACTGTCGGGATATTTCAGTTTTTGATGCGTATTGAATATAAAGGTATTTTCACATTGTGAATAAACTGAATAATTAACTCCCTCAAAACTAGTGAACAGATTGTACTGGAACTCTGTGTGGTGATTTATAACATAAACACCCTTAAGTGTGCAAACTATTGCTTTTATTCCTACACAAATATAGAAAATTCAAATTTCAGTCCTAGGTTCCCTTGACGATTTTCCCTCCTGGAAACGTCATGAGGGCTTGAAATCCTTTATGTTTGCTAATGATCTAGCAGTTAATGCCATTGATGGCAACAATGAAACAGTCTATATAGCTAGTGAAAATAAAAATCATTACTGGCCTGTTCATGTTAACAATTCTTAGAAGGTGTGCAGGAGTTAAGTAGTTTATTACAACGTATTTTTAGTATATTTATGGTGACTTAAACCATAATATTCTCTTCTGGAGAACCACAAACCTCAGCACATCAAATTTTTCTGTCACACACACACACAAGAAAAGCTCTAAGATAAGTTAGAGAGCCTCCCAAAGACATAATGCAAATCACTTTTGGTTAAATCCAATGTACTATATTACAACACAGGAAAACATTAGTTGCTATCAAGCACACGTTATTCATCACTTATAGAGTATAGTGTAAATACGGAGGGGTACACCTCGTACACCAGGACCAACTCAGATCTATTGTGGCTACCGCCCCTAGGAAGCAGGGATGAGGTGAGAGATCCACAGGATGCCACCGACAGGCAGCTAGATAGGTCACAGAGACGCACGGAAGTCCCTAATATGCGCTGAGATCTCTTCACCCAGGCGCTAAGCTCCGCCAAGCAGCCACCACAGGCGTCATGAGTGGGGCGCAGTACTGGAGATGGGAGGTGGTCAGGGCCCCGGTCTCTCTCGGCTGGTTATTCGGTCTTCTCTTTCAGGGGCCACAACTTTTCAATCAAGTACCTCCTCAATTGGCCCCTTAGGGACCTAACGAGGCTGCGTGTACCCCGAACCAGGTCAGCCAGTCGGAGAAAATCTCCACACCGGTACCGGGAATCGATCCCGGGTCTCCCGCTTGGTAAGCACCTGTGCCAGCACCACACTAAGCAGACAAATAACGGTTTGACACAGCTGGTTAAAATTTTATATGAACTATACTATAAGTATATGGGAAAAAAATCGTGCGTTACGCCTTTATCTAGCCATTCTTCTGCCAACTATTCTTCAAAAACATATTCTTCTGTCTACTTCACATTAATCGAGGCAAACATTTCCGTATTCCTAGTATTCTAGTACATTAACATTGGAACGAATAACAAGAAATCTCTCGAAAATGGGTAAGTCCACAAAAAATTGTGTGCTTTAATGAGATTACATTTTTGTGTACTGGGGTTTCATCTATCTCTTACGATTTACAAATTTTACAAAAGGTATTCAGGATGAAGAGGACTTTAGAGTCTACATGGATACACTTTAACCTTTTGTAAAACTTTTCTTTTTGTATTCAGAGTGCTGCAAAACGAGAATTTCAACTGAAATCTCAGTATAGAATTTTTGGGTGGAATGCAACACTTGGACTAGATTAGAAGAGGAAGGGATTCCACACTGAACCATGTGTGTCAGACCCCAAGGAGATAAGTATGAGATGGGTGCGCTCTGTGGAATGTGCCGCAATCGGAGCTAGGGGCGTGAGCTGGAGGTTTTTCATCCTGGCTCCAGGGTTCGCCACGCAGCCGCCAAACCAAACATCGTTCGACACCGGCCTGCCCCAGCAGGGCAGAAGACAACGTACACAAACGACCACAAGAATCAAACCCAAAATCTCCCGAATGCAAGTCACATACGTTACCGATGCACCACCTCCCGCGGTTTGCAATACTTTCTCTACCTATTATGTATGTGGTAGAGAAAGTAAAAATTCAAAGCGGTCAGAGAATTTTTTGATTTTCACATTCTCGATGGACATTGGCCGACAAAGTGCCAAGGAAGGCAGTGACCAAGAGGCACCGGTAGTGCAGTAGACCTTGAACTAGTGCATTCCCTTTTCTCTGAAGCAAGACATACCGGCCGGGGTGGAGCAGACATTTCGAAACTGGGTCGTCGACTATTGTTTTTGTAACTTGCCCATAATCGTGAATACATTAACAGACCCACATTCTCCACCGCAAAGGCTTCGATGTATCAATTGTCAAATACACACAACTTATTGCAACTGTTTATATTTGTATTTGCTACAGATAAGTGCCATTTTTACTTTCTCTACTACGTGTAGCAAGTAGAGGAAGTATTGTATTCGACTCAAATATTTGATGTCGATATTTCAGCGGAAATATACGTTTTGAGGCCTCCTAAATCTAAAAAAAAGTATTTTTAGAAAAATGTCCGTGTGTGTGTGTGTGTGTGTGTGTGTGTGTGTGTGTGTGTGTGTGTGTGTGTGTGTGTGTGTGTGTGTGTGTGCGTGTGCGTGTGCGTGTGCGTGTGCGTGTGCGTGTGCGTGTGTGTCTGCGGTCAGCATAATTCAAAATCAGAAAGTCGGTTAGGTACCAAAGTTTGTATTTAAGTTTAATATCTTTAAAGGATGCCATACGAGGATTTTGCAGATTACAATTACATGCCAATTACATTACATGCCAATATATTGTGACGCCAGCCGCGGTGCACGACAAAGGACGGTCGGGGCTCACATACCAGGCCGGCGATCAAACGAAGGCGTTCAATGGCAACCTTCCCACACCACTCATGCAAACAAACACGTGACTTACAACAATCAAGCGACAACACAAAGAGTTTTCCAGAGCCTTCAAGAATTGTACGGTAGTCTGCATGTTTGCGGAAGTTCCAGAAAAAACCGAGTGACGTCATAACTGCATATAAGGAGGCGAGAAAACAGCAGAGGAGAGAGTTACAGACATGAGATGGTCGGTGTGTCCGAGATAGTTGAGTGTGTGGTACTGTCGTCGAGAAAGGCACGAGGGTCGAACTGAAGAGGTTTTAACGAGCGTCGAGTGGTTGTATCTTCGGAGTGACTGTATGAGAGACAGAGAAAGTGAAGAAAGACAGTAACAGGACTGAGTCAAGGCTACGAGAATAAAGCAGTTGTGAGTTGTAATATCACGAAGGACTGTATACTGTGTTAACGTCAGCAGAAGAGAATTGTGTTTTTGTGCAAAAGTTTAGAAGAAAAATAAAGCGATAGAAAAATATGTGGACTGATTTTGTCATTTTGTCATAATACGAAATAAGCATATGTAAGGATAATCGTATATTTCTAAGAAATAATGTTGGCAAAGAATTAAAGGGTCTTAAAGAAAGTGTTTTAGTTGCAGTTTTGTGAATGTTCAGTAAAATACGCCAGCTGGAAACTATTCTGGTACAGCAGATAGACATATCTGAAGTGAACTGAACAGTATCATCGGAATATATGGCTGCACAGCAGGTTGCATTTGAGGTATATCATATTAAATAATTTAGGTGCGAGTATTGATCCTTGCGGGACTCCAGCAGTAATTGCTGGGGCTGCTGAAGTGAATGCATCGATACGAATGACAAACATTTTTAAAGCATCTAAAGCTACAATAAAACTATATTAATTTATATTTTAATGTTTTATTGTTCGTCTTGTGTATACTTTTTATTTATAGCCTAACCGTTCCTGGTGATAGAAATATACGCGGCTTCTGAGACCGCTTAGATACAGTTTGAGATATTCATACAAATCTTCATGTCAATATCTAAAAGGTTTATGATTTTTAAACAAAATTATTACCATCTTTGAGAAAATGAGATACGAGTTTTCTTTTCTTTTCTCTAAAAAAAGGTTGTTTGTGTGGAAAAGTAGGTACCTGCAAAACATTGATTTTATTCATTTTATTCACGATTTATTTTCGCAGTTGGCACAACGAATCCAGTAGACTGTCGAAACTGAGTTGCAAAACATCTGATTCCATACACATGACCTGCTCTTTTCCCCTTTTTTAGACTTCGCCACTTCAATGAAAACATCAATATCCTCACTAGAATATTTGCCAAATCTTCTGTCCGCCATTTTTAAATGGCCCATTAATTGTTTTTACTGCGCATGGATACTTCAGATGTTCAGAAACGTTAGAAAAGTTTAGGTTGGTAGAACCGCAAGGAGATATAACCAAAGCGATAATACCACGACCAATAGGTGATAATCCTATATGAGTGGAATAGTTATAGAAATACATGCACGAGCATGGGCTTGTAGCTGGTTTATTTTAAAATTGGCTTTTATTGGGACTCAGGGCACCCAAAGCGCGGAAGTCGCTGTAAATTAAACCCCAATATACAGAAAATATAGCGAGCACACAAAAGCATTTCTAAAGCACGTCTTCGTTAAATAGACAAAGATAAGAAGGAAACACAAAAACGATAATGGAACTCAAGTAAGTTAATGTTTTAGTAATTAATCCACAATTTCCGTTCCATATAGCAGCATCCATTCTTCGTGGTGCTGAACCAATTAGATTCTGCACATATTCTTGTGAATTTATACGTTCGTCCCAGGCAGTTTCCACTAACTCCTATAGTTTTGAAATATCAAATATTAAAAATGAAAAATGAAATATGAGGCATGAAATATGGATAATAAAATATCAGAAATGAGTAACGAAATATGAAAAATAAAACATATTGTGTGGTATATGAAAAATGGATTATAAAAAATTAAAAATAGAAAACGAAACATCAAAAATGAAAGATGAAATACGAAAAATGCAATATGATAAGCGAAATATGAAAAATGAAAGACAAAAGATGAAATATGAAAGTGATAGATCAAATATGAAAAATGAGGTATATAAAATTAAATACCAAAAGCAATGATTTATGAAATCATTCATAGAATATGAAAAGTGGAATATTAAAAAGGAAATCTTTGAAATAAAAAGTTTAAATTACAAAAGGAAATCTGAAAAATTAGAAAGGAAATATGAAAAATGAATGATTCGTGAAAAATGTAATATGAAATATAAAATATAAAAAAATAGAATATTAAAAATGATAAGTTTAAAATGAAAAGAGAAATATCAGAAAGGAAATATGAACAATTAAAAATGAGATACCAAATGTGAAATATGAGAAATGAAAAATAAGAAAAGAAATGGAAAGTGAAAGATAAAAAAACGATATGTGAAAAATGAAATATGATATATGAGAAATCAAATGTAAACATTGAAATATGAGTAATAAAATATCACAAACTACTAACGAACTATGAAATATGAAGTGCAATATGTATATGATAAATGAAATATGAAATGAAGGCTGAAATGCTGAAATATGATAAAGGAAATATAAATAATGACATCTTGTGCCAGGTCTACCGTGATCAATAGTTCTGCTGATCTATTTCTGCATCGCTACCCACACATCTAAGGGATTTAAATCTGGGCTCTCAGGTATCAAGGGAGAAGCTGCAAACCTCTGTTACTGACGGAGCTCTGTCTGGGCGCCACTGTAGTCATGTTGCAACTGAATACCACCATTTGCAAACAAAATGGTAACATTATACTTTCTAACATAGAAATATATTGATGAATATTTAACTCTCCCATTATTTTCCTTAGCGCCCCTTCTCCTTCACGGGAAATTCATCCCCATACTGGAACAAATACATGACCACTATGTTGTCTTTATGCAACTATTTGAGGGTCAAATATGGATGCATGATTTGGCCGATATACGTGCGCAGGACTTGAACTGGGGTTTGAAAATACTTTTCCATTTGAAAAGACCATTCTGCCAGGAATAATTAGTGTTCGTGGCTAGAAACAACATGATCCACCTTTTGTGCACCAGTATTTGTTTTATCGGTGATTTTCTACTAAATAAATAATTGTTTTAAGTCTCCCACGGGCAGCCCAAGAGGATCCAGGAAAATATGCATCTGCTACAATCATTCTGGAAGTATTAAATGTGATTTTCTTGAAAATGTTCGTGTTGCATATGCTGAACTTAATGAGCACGTTTGATATTTAACCGAATATTCGTTTTTGAGTTACGCTGTTCAAAGACAGACAGACAGACACACTAACGGACAATGCTTTTTTTGTTCAAGAAGTCTCAAAACATATTTACGGTGAAATATCGATATTGAATTTTTGGGTGAAATGAAATACTTCTTTCTGTCTGGTTCCCGAAACCGAATCCCAGAGTTGTGGCATCAAACCAATAAGAGACAGTGCCAAAATGTGTTTACAAATCTTTCCATTCGGGTCAAATAGTTTCCTTATCCCTCCCCTTGCAATATTTACCCTAGCTACAACCTTTGTGCATAGGCCGTTGCTTGTATGTCGGACGTGTATACAAACGTATAGGAGATTGACACACCCAGTACTGGTGTGGAATAGAAATGGTGAAAAGGTTCCACCAACATTAAATAAAGAAACACTAAAAGATACTAATCGTGCGCACGCGTACACACACACACACACACACACACACACACACACACACACACACACACACACACACACACACACACACCCATACACAGTGTTACTAATGTTTATTCCAAGTGGAATCGAGAATATATCTGAAATTAGACCATAGTAATAACAAATGAAGATTCCTCGCTCTGCAACAAAATCGAACCAGACGGAACGAAACAAAAAATTGCAGATAAAAGGAAAAGATACATGTTAGCTGTTAACTTTTAAACAGCATGGCTTTAATATCAGTTAACTCCATCATTAGTTACAATCAGGTAGCAATGGACTCGTTCACTGGTTGAGAGGCGCTCTCGTGTAATTATACTTACTCACCCTGACCAAGATTCGAACACGAACCTTAGGGATTACGAGGCAAATACGCTACCTCTACATCTGTTTACTTTCTCTACAATTTATCTATATTAGGTTAAGCAAATATTGTATTCTACCTAACATTTCCAGATTTCATTGGAAACAAAGTTTTGAGGTCTCTGAATCAAGTACATATAAGTATAGATTGTTTACCTCGTACGGTCAAAGGTCGAACTACCAGTATCAGATTTCTCACTTTCTCAACAACAGCAGCATTTCGGTTTGTGACCTCCCAGGGCACTCATTACTGTCCACAGAAGTGCGGCCATTGAATCGGTTGAACCACACTTTAATTTGTGTTACCCCATAGCATAATCTCCAAACGCCCGCTAAATTTTACACATAGTTTCTTTTTGAGAATCGCTTAGTTTGTGGCAAAATTCGATGCAGTATCTTTGCTCAATTCGTTCAGTCATCTTGCGAGAAAACTAAAGTCGACACTTATAACAGCACCTCACTTGGTGACCTCCAGCCAGCGATTGGCACACGCTAAATGCCGTGAGAAAATCCAAGCATGCGCATTAAGGTTCCTCTTGTCGCCGTGCACAAATGGCACCGAAATGGCATCACTACTTTGCGCGCCAAAAATCAAGGTCGGATACTTTTTAGACAGGCCTCGTATGTATTTGATTTGATTGTCAGTCTGTCTTTGAACAGTGTAGCCCAAAAACAAATATTCGGTTAAATACCAAACGTGGTAATTAACTTCAACAGAATCTAAGAGTGTAACACGAACATTTTCAATAAAATTGTGTTTAATACTTCCAGAACGATTGTAGCAGATGCAAATTTTCCTGGATCCACTTGGACTGTTCGTCGAAGACTTAAAGCTAATTATTTATTGAATAGAAAATGACCGATAACACAAACACTAACTGATGCACAGGTGGGCCATTTGCTTTTAGCCACGAACACACTGATTATTCCTGACAGAATACAGTCCTTTCAGGCGGAAAAGTATTTTTAAACCCCGGTTCACGTATATCGGCTAAGACGTGCATACGTTTGACCCTCAATACGTTGCACAAAAACAACACGTATCTCTTCCAGTATGGGGATGGACTTCCGGTAGAGGAGGAAGCGCTAAGGAGAATGGGAAGTTTCAGTACATTTCTATGTTAGGAAACAATGTTACCAAGTGTGGGCATTTTGTCTGCAAATGGTGCTATTCAGTTGCAACATGACTACAGTGGCGCCCACACAGCGCTCCGTCAGTAACAATAGTTTGCAGCTTACTCCGTGGGTGATTAAGAGCCCAAATTTAAATCCCTTAGAAAATGTGTGGGCAGCGATGCTGAAATAGATGAGCAGAGCTACTGATCATAGCAGACCTGGCACAAGCAACTATATATTTGATATTCCATTATATATGTCATATTTAATATATCATCCTTTATTTCTCATATTTCATTTTTCATATTTTATTTATCATATTTCCCTTTTTATATTCCATTTTTACTTTCTCTATTGGTAAGTAGGGGAAGTATTGTATTCCACCCAAAAATTCGATGTGGAGATTTCACCATAAATACATGTTTTGAGGCCCCCTGAATAAAAAAAAAGCATTTTTAGAAAAAGGTCCGTGTGTGTGTGTCTGTGTGTCAGTCTGTCAGTCTGTGGACAGCATAACTCAAAAACGAAAAGTCGGTTAAAAACCAAAGTTGGTATTTAAGTTTAATGTCTTTCAAGGATATGACACGAAGATTTTGAAGAAAATAGCCCCACCCTAAACTACCCTTTACATGGAAAATTTTTCGAAAATTTTGATTTTCTTGAAAATGGCTCTAACGATTTTATTAAAAGGTCATATGTTTGAGATATTTTGATGAAAAATGAAATGTATATCTTGAATTTTCTGGCTATAGCCCCTGTAGTCGTATTTACTCTGGACGACTTTTGCATAACTGGTAAACCGTTAGAGATAGACCAAATCATTCTATACAAAAAATGTAATCTTGCTAAAATACACAATTTATGTCTCAATAAATTTTCTTGTAGGGTGAACCATTTCGGAGATACTCCTTGTTATGTGTGAGTTTCGGAAAACTTAGAACTTTCGTGAAATGGATCATCGTTGTTCATTTTTTTTTATATGTTACGTGTGCAAAGAGAACGGAATCTCAAAGCTTTAAAAGATTTGACTATCGCACAAAGCCTACTGTATTCTAACATTCCCCTTGCACCTACAAGGAAATAAGCAATAAGATAGTTTTTACAAATGTTTAACTAACACGAAGAAGATATAAGAATAAGAGTTTGTAACAATGGTTAGTACAAAAGTAGAGAAAGTCATGTGAGTGCAACACATCAGATTTTTCATATATTACATTCCGTATTTCATTTTTCATAGTTCGTTATCCATTTCTGGTATTTTATTATTCACATTTCAATTTTCTATTTGATTTATCATATTTCATGCCTCATTTTTTTATCTTTCAATTTTAATATTTGATACTTCCCTTTTCATATTTGATGTTTTATTTTTCAAAGCTATAGGAGTTAGTGGAAATTGCCTGGGACGAACGTATAAATTCACCAGAATACATGCAGAATCTAACTGGTTCAGCACCATGAGGAATGCATGCTATTGTATGGAACAGGAAATTGTGAATTAATTACTCGAACGTTAACTAACTTGAGTTCCATGATCATTTACGTGTTTCCCCATTAACTTTGTCTATTTAACGAAAACGTGTTTTAGAAATGCTTCTGTATGCTTGCTATATTTTCTATATATTGAGGTTTAATTTACTTCTTTTGTAATGAAATTGCATGATTCTAAATAAATATGTGTACCGTAGAGTTTAAGTTAATACACATATAATAAAACAGATACATTTACATCATCTCTCATCCTCTTCCGCGCAAAAAACACGCAATGTTGAGCGTATTTGATTGCTCGAAAAGGATTGGCAACATGGCTTTTGCTCCTTTGCTCAACACCGCTGGTAATATAATGAAATTAAGATAAGACTCATTCTGAATTATATTTTAATGAATTTAAAACTGTCTGGGCCTTTGATTGGCCTCCACCATTACAAAACAAAGAGAAGAGCATGTTACCAATCAAGTCTTGATGTAAGTGACAGGGGTTTGAACTGGGGTCGTGGTAAAGGAGTGGTATCATTCACCTACCAACTTAAACAGCTGTTCCTCATACCGGCACGTTTCCGTGCACTGGACTGTACTTACAGTAAGTAGATAAGTATTGTATTCCACCCAAAAATTCCATTTCAAGATTTCACTAGAAATACATACAGGGTGGAAGTGAAATGATCCATCGGACTTTAACAGCGAATTTCTCATATTGTGAATAACAAGAAAGTATAATACCAAACTGTTGAAAAGTTTATAGTCTTCTAGAAAAAAAAAAAAAAAAAAAGCATTTGTATCCAAAAATGTATCATCACCTGGCTGAATTATTATTGACTGAATTCAATTATTGAATCGATTATTATTGATTTATGGCTATATTCGTAGAAAATTGAATAAATGACAACTTTTTCCTTTGGCGTATTTAACCCTTTCAGTCCTGAATTATTTTGCTACTTATGTCGTTCTTCCTCTAATTCGAAACCGGTTTAGATTAGGCGGTCTAGGACACCTTCAGCCTGCTGGCTTGGATAGCCATGATTGTTAAGGCAACCCGTGGTGCACTGGCCATGCACTCAAACATGCCTGAGGTCGTGAGTTCGAGTCTCAGCAACCGCAGTCAAATGTGCCTGTGGTAAAGGACGGGGAGGGCCCACGTAAAATAATCGGTATCATTTGACTGCGGTTGGATGGATTTTGCTTCTTTTCTTATATATAAACGTCAAAACCTCTCAAATATCTATTTTTAATTGGTGACAGACAGTATAACAAGATTATAGTAGAAAAAAAGTTAAAACTACTACAAATAGGATGTATCCAATAGTACGCACCAGGACTGAAAGGGTTAATATATTCAACGGTTTTTGTGTAAATTAAATTTAAAAGAACCCACAATTTGTTGCCTTTTTGTTGCAACAGGAAGACCAGTAAAATATGGGAAGAAATCTGAGACCGGAACAGGAGAATTCTCCTAAACCACGAAGAGTTGATGATGACGATGACAATGACGACGATGATTCAAACATGGGGTTTCCGAAAGCCGCAGTGGCGGAGTAACAACTCTAACGTATGTTTGATTTTGATTTTATATTGATGACGTCAACATTCCTGTAATTGCCATAACCAATTTGCCGACTCCTGCCCTGATCAAATTTCATTCGAGGTCTTCTTATTTGAAATAATGCAATTATCATCAGATAAAACCCTCTCGTGGTATAACCACAGATTAAAAACGGAAAAGCGGTTACACGATACATTTTATTTTTAAGTGAGGCATATTTTGTGTATATACAGCCAAAGTTTTGCCGGTACCTACTTCACCATCCCAAACAATGCTTTTATGACAAGAGAGAAGAAAACTCATCACATTCTCTCAAAGATGGTAATAATTTTGTTTAAAAATCTTAAAAGTTTTAGATACTGGCATGAATGTGTGGATGAATCTCTCAAATTGTGTCTAAGAGGTCTCAGAATACGTGTTTATTTATTTCACTAGGAACAGCCAGACTATGAACAAAAGCTATACACAGGAAAAAGTATAAAACACTAAGATATAAATGTATATATGTACGTTTATGCTCGACAATGCCCAAATTTATTAATTATAAGTCTGATAACAATCCTTTAATGGGCCTCGTTAAGTTCAAATTTCCATTAAAGGACTGGTCTTCAATCGGACAGTTCAATTTTCATTAAAGGACAGGTGTTCCACCAATCAGAGAATTCCCATGCAGCAACTGCAAAGCGCAATATCGATTAACTCTCCAAACGCAACTAGCGCGAGTTTAGAAAACGCTAAAATGTCGGACACTACTGACAGTGAGATGCAACTTACTCCACCTAAGTAAGGTGCAACTTACACAAAACACACAAATTAACCTCAATACAGCGTCAACTTCCAAGAATATTGCACTAAGTACAGTCCCAGAAATTAATTTCACTAATTGTACAATAAACAACTTCATAAAATAAACCAATATAGTCAATTTTCCTTCTATTTTTCAATGTTACGTAGCCTTCCAAGGTTATAATTTTCATCATGCAGCTGTGACATGCTGGAAACGAATCGATCATATGGCACCTGCGCAGAACTCCAAATATCAGCTGATGCAACATGTAGGTTATTGTCCCTGGTGTGTACAACATTTTACAATATTTCAACTACAAAGTTAGGTATATGGTCGAGCATAAATTGTCGCATGAAACTCAACTATAATGGTAGTAATTAAAACGTTCGTATGAAAATTGGGAAACTTGCTTTGCTCGTTTCCTAATATATACCCGCGTCTTAATTACTACCATTATAGTTGAGTTACATAATATACTATTATCGTTGCTTTAGATGTTTTAGAACTATTTTACTAATGTTTGTGATCCATGTCGATGGATTCATATCAGCATCCCCAGCAATTACTGCTGGAGTCCCGCAAGGATCAATACTCGCACCTATATTATTTAGTACGATATACGTCATGTGCAACCTAGCTGTGTGGTCATGTATTCCGATGACATTGTTTAGCTCTCTTCGAACATTGCACTTTGGTAGCATCTACTAATATAATTCTTTCTTAAAGTTGAAGAATCTGGTTAATTTTTTCCAGTATGTTTTTCTAGGATGGCGCGTAACTTGGGATTATTCACTTTGTTCAATGGAACATCTACACAAATGAATGCTTTAGAGTTTTTGAAAGAAAAGTGAACCTGAAGAGGAGCCAGCTTCACTAAGTAACATTTGGAGTGCTGATTTTTACCTTTAAACAGTTGTATATCTTAAATATATTTTTCCCTCTTGACGTGTTGGTCTATAGCAAACTTCTTTTCGGCTGCCACTTTACTTCGCAAAACTTATAGAAGGGTATATTCCCGTAGAGAATTTTTCACCATAATACGAAACAAAATTCTTTAACTTATTCGCCACGCTTTGCTTTACTTTAGGCATGATTAACTCCACACCTCCATTCTTTATATTCTATAAGACACCTAATCTGCACCTGCTATTAAGAAGACGTTAAACACAATGAGTCATCTATGCACCTATCTGCTACTTGTTAAGTGTAACTTCCAGCTGGTGACTGGGCAAGTTCATTGTCAATCCATAGAAGGGGAAGAAAGTGTCCCTGTTTAATTTCCTGATGCTTAAGTGTAATTTTAATGTGGTACTGCTAAGAATCAAGTGGTTTCTGAATGTCTAAATACCGGAAACCTGAGCTAAAAGGTTTCTTGTTGGCTGAATTCACTGGAACGCCTAATTGTCTTACCTACACTGCCTTATAACTAGTTTATTTTCATCAAACATAACTTTCCTTGCTAATGGCTTCTTCTCCAGATAGAATTGTAACTTGTCTTCTTACATTATGCTTTGATTTTAACATAAAGAAATTATTTATTGTAATTATTTAGTACCAAAGGTTTTCAAACATCAAACAATTCCTTTTGTTTAAAGCCTAAAATTAAATCAAAAACCTTGTTGCTTATATCTGAAAATACCTTGCTTACAATTATTGATTAATATAATTTTACCGCTTGCATTCTTTACGTAAAAGTTGTGGAGAAAACGGGCAGTACTCTTTCCACCGAGCAAGATGGCTCACGCGGTAGTGTTTGTGACTATCATTCGGAAGGTCACGGGTTCAAAAACACGTGTACTGCGCTATATTACGGACTGTTTCTTGTTTTTCTTCAGTTTACGTGTAAATATGGGTACGGTATTCAATACCATGACCCAAAGCTCCATGTACAAAAGAAAAAAGATATATAGCGCAGGAAGGCTGCTACTTTACTAACGCCATCTGCTTGGCATTTAAAAGATTGTGTATAAATTCAAAGAACAGCCAGCAGTTCAATTCCACAATTCCAAAGTTACCTCTGTGCCAAAACTCAATAGCATAAAGCAGATAGTACAGGTAGGCAACTTTACACTAAGGCCATCTATAAAGAAGCTTCTGAAGTAGATGATACGGAAAGCGAGATAACGACGAACATATGTCAGGTGTACACTGATTAATGTGAACTAACAAACTTGCAGCAACCGTCGCGATATGACCAAAGGTTATAAGGAAGTTAAAAATTCAAAGACAAACTCTAGTGCATCCTCCCTCTTTGTTATAATTGTAATTTCATATAGTCCCGACTATTTCAAGTAACGGTTGAAACTCCCCCAATATTCACACAAAAGGATGTCAAACATCGACGGAACGTGTGACCCTTAACCTCTCCCCGACAGTCTCCAAAGTTCTAGAAATGTTGCATAGTGTATAAGTAGCCTTTGATGGTGGAAGAATCCTCGTTCCGAGCAGTGGAGGAATTTTTAGATACAGTTACATTTTAAATCTTTCTATCTTCTTTTCAGTTATGATAGTTAATTAATAACCTAAAACAACATAGTTTCTATAGAGTGCAAAACTCGTTAATATATACAAGGAAACAATACTCCACACTCCCAGATCACCAAATTAACCTTTTTGTAAAATAAATATTTTGCTACCATCGAGATAAATAATTTCAGTAGATAAAAAATATTGGTCTCCGATGTTCAATGTTAGCAGTTTTCTCCCCTTATACAGTTATTTAGAATGCCCTTCCAACGAACTTTACTACAAGACATTTAAAGGCAATAAACAAAGCTCGGAATTTCATACAAATGCATGCTTTTGTATATTTTGGTTACACATTTAAGACTTTAGTTATTTGTTTCATGTCTTGAATTCCAAATCACACTATTGTTTCCGTGCATGTTTGCATATTTTGGCCTTTTGGGACAAAACCCATGCACAATGCATGTTTTGGATTATTTTTGTTTAATACAGCATACTTAGGTCTTTTTAGTACATATAAACGCTAATTTTATAGTTTTAGTGCGTAATGTCATTTATCGTGTACGATTGTGCATTTTGTTAATGTAATTCCCTAAAATCTAAGATTTACGTGGCTCTTGTCTGATGAGAAAAGGTGTGAGGTAAGCTACTGACGTTTCCTGGAATGTTACGTAATTTTTGTTTTTCGTTGTTACACTAGATTTACCTGCAATACCTAATACCTCGGGCCAGCTTCGCTGAAAGAAAAAGCCGAAAGAAGGTATTTCTGTTTAAATACTCCAAATTGGTCTGTGAAACACTAAGTGTTGTTTTGACACCCATGAAAAGTTCAAGAAGGCAAATGAATTGAGGGGAAGGGATTTTTAAGGACAGATAATGATGTGTATTGCGACTGCTGTAACAAATACCTAAGTACTAAGTTTTACCTTTCATTAATTTAGATTTAAATAGCCATTCTTAATACCTTAAATCAAACAGCGACTTCCTTTACTGGTGCTACAATTACAGGACCATTTTCAAGTTGGTCAACATGTTGCATTTGCTTCACACATTAAAAAGGATGAAACGACATTTGGCAAACATCATGTCCAATCTTTTATCACCACAACTCCAACCAAACCAGCTCCAAAGCAGTATTTATGGATTTATGCAATACCTTAGTAGGGGCTAGCATACCAATCCAGAAGCTCTCAAACACTGCACTGATGCAATTTCTAGAGTTTTAAAAGAGAATAAAATGAATTACAGTACAATGTGGAGAAGTACATTTTGCCCTTCATTGTGTATATTTGGACATATGTTAGTGCATGAATGCATGCATATTTTGGTGTTTTATAGTGCATGAAAATCCGGGCTTTAGTAATAAACAAAAGCGAAGTAGCAACGAACAGCCAATGAAGGACGCGGTCGCGAGACCATCCAGTAGTAATCGATTCATATCTAACTGCAACGAATCAGAGACATCAGAATATCTTCCCCACGTGGAGAAAATCCCATGATAGGAGCTGGTTCCTCTTTACAACTGTAAACACCTTAGTTGCTATGTTAGTCTCATAATTAAACGGACCATACATTTCAGCAATTACTGGTAGCACCGGGAGATATCTGATGAAGTTTCTCACTTGAGTTCAAGCGAGTTTCGTTTCCAGCCGTTTAACATCGCGAACACGTGTTACTGCTGAGTGTTCTTGTGTGAAAAAAACACATGACAGCGAACCACTTTCACTGAGAATGCTCTTGAAACGTAAAGATGTCGCTAACCTCTGCAGACTCTCTCCAAAATAGCAGGATGCCAAACAGTGCGTTGTTCGTTGTAAATTGCTGTTTATGTAATGTCACTTCTCAAACAGTTGTTTTACTCTTGGTCTACGTAAAAGACATGCGAAAAGGTCACGTTTGTGAAAAGAGTTTCATAACTCAAGGAAATGTTTCTTATATGACAAGTATAAATGTGTACAAGAGTCCAGATGTGTAGCGAACTTCACGTGCGGGTCCAAAGGGACAGCGCTACACAAGATATACATCAACTTCTGGGTATTGTCAATTAGCCAAATGCAGACCGATATGGCATTTCTGCTTGTAATTCTTTAGATTTTACTGACGCTAAGATAGATGAGGATGTTGCTCTGTATTTGAGAAGATATTTAAACCAATCGAATGCGCACGCGCACAAAGAAGTGTGTTTTGAGTGGAACTTAGAGGGGCAAAATGTTTCTAATGCAACATATTGAAGAAAAGCTTGCATATTTAAGATTATTTTCATTACTTTTTATTAGTTTTAAACTAGTAGAATTCATTGAAGATTTGTCTTTGTCTTTGTCTATCCCCCCCTCACCACCATCGTACAACCCTTCTCTGTCCGTTACCTATCTCGCACTACCTCTCCTTCAGTTTCTCCTTCTCCTTCTCTCTCTCTGTATGTCTCCCTCCCCATCTACGTTATAGTTCTTACGTGTTCCAAACTACACTGTTTTCCAGGTAAACAGAAAATAACAGAGTTTATAAACATTTCTGCAGCAATTTCCAAACGAAATGGCTACGCGGTAACCTGTAAGGTTACACTTGGGAGGTCTCAGGTTCTAATCCCGTCGACCACCCACTCTGCACCTTGGATAATTAGTGGTTTTTCCTGATTTGCTGGGCGATGCTGGGGGGGGGGGATGGATTTCTCTTCTACGGTATGTTCCCTTTCCGTCATTTCCTATCATTCCGTTTCCTTTTCATCCTTCATGTGTGTTTCTAGATTTCGTGGCCTGTGGCGGTGCCGGACTAATGGGGCAGATATTTGTTCAAAACAAAAACTAGTGCCCATGAACTGCTTGGTCGACGAGTCCTTCATCAGCCTCTCTAGTCAGCTCCTTCATTTCATCTCTTATTGATCCCAGTGCGCTAGGTGTCCCCCTTCGTTTCATGACCTAAACCTATACCAACAATTACCAAAATTGGCTCTCACATTTTACAGATCTTTTTCCTGGGTTTCCCCTTAACCTGGAAAGATGAATGTAAGATAGCTTTAATCTCTATGGACCCTGAGCTCATTTGAGCATCGTTAACCTACTTTATTCATTCATCTTCCGATATGACCTACCCGACTAAAGGACGTTAGCAAAATTACAAAAATTTCCCAAAAGTCCTTACTCATCGAAATGTTGTAACTATCAACTTTAGTCAAAGGGATATGACGAGTGAACTCCATGTGACTTTGTCTACTCATTATAATTCATGTGTAGGGCTTCTACAAATTCCACAACTGTAGATATGAACATTCTTCACGCGATGTATCACCACGTGCCAAGCGATTTCCACCCATTTACATCTTGTTTGCTGTTTGCAACACACCAGCAGTCTTCTAACCCAGTGGTGGAACACTGCTGTATTCAATTACGAGATTCACTCAATAATAGTTGCTCGGACATTTGTGTGTTTATGTGTACATAATTATTACCAATTGGAGGCTGTCATAAGCAAACTGTACTGACCCACAAAAGAATACAAATACATAAATGAAATTCTACACAATACAATTAACTTTAAAAACTTGCAACTATATAAAACATTACTTGAAAATAAATATACTCTACAAATATATATGGAAATGACCTTTACCTATGTAAAATAAAAATGAGGTATAACTTAGTTTGCGAACTAATTATATGATTTTTCAATAAAGGTTGTGGCTCTTTAATAACATTGAGGGCCAGTGTTTTAATAAACGAACTGTTTAAATTATAATTTATAAAAATGATACAAAAGAGTATCACTCCAATTAGTAAGCTAAGGTCAATTGAAGCAAGATGATATTTACTGTAAAATCTTTAAGTATTGAGTATTCTTTGCTCATTTTTCCTACAAGTTTGTAAGTAATATGTTTATTTCTTCAACTTGATAAGAAGTGTGAGGTATTTTGAGTTTCAAACGCTTATTGCATGAATAATAATGGATAAATATTTGACTTGGATTTGTCATTTAATGTATCCCAACCTTACATTTTGATAAATATTCATTTCTAGCTTTTCAAAGCTAAGAATAGCATTACGCCACTGTTCCGATACTTACGTCACACTACCCCTAAATGGCCCTCCCTTGTGGATGTGACATGCGGCCCGCCATTACCAGATAATCAAGATAAGCATTTGCAGAAATGCTTCACACATTTCGTTGTAACTTCAAGGGGGATGCAGCAGGCTGAAGCGAATGTAACATATTTAAAATGTAGCTCGCAACATATGGTGTCTTTGAAATTCCACATTTTGCATAACAACGAAGGGAGAAAAATTACAGTGACTTAGTACCTGAACAAGATATAAAGTGTTTGAAAATTCAAACCAATACAAAGAATATCTGAAACAGGCTTAATGCTACAAAAATTACTTGACATAAACAATATATTTTTGTGAGATATAGATTTTTGAGCTGTTAGTTTTGGTCTTTCTTCTTATCAGTTACTTAAATTGATATAAAAATTCATTCTGAATGAAAAGAACTTCACACGCTCCTCGCATAAAATGTAATACATTTTAGTTGTGTTACGAATACCTTTAACATATATTTAACTAACGTAGACATTTTTGGAAAATCAGAAATAACAAACACTTTTCCATGTTAGGTTGAAAGGATTTTCTTGAAATTTTTCCTGTCGCATCCTTGGAAGACGCTGAATTTACATACTAACTTTGGTATTTATCCATATTCTAGCTTTTGTTTAAACTCACCCACATATGCGAACGCGTGCTTTTTCTGGATTCAGGGTATCTCATAGGCATTTCTGGTAGAATCTCGATATCAGCGGGGTACAATGCTTCCTCTACCTATTATAAGTAGGTACTTGTGTAATTGCGAGTTTTTGGTTTCAGAGTATATTATAAACCATATTTGTTGTTTATTCTAAATTAATGTTTAGCAGAAAGATTTTGATTATCGTCATGTTTTTATGTAGGTACATAAATGAAAGAAAGCAACATTTTGCCTTACATTTTCATCGAAAGCTTTTCAGGTGTCCATACAAAGTATGCATCTAACCCCGGTGCTTATCCATACACTACATCACCATCTGTAATGGAATAATTTAAGAAATTTTCGCTCTTTTTAAGGTTTTGCTTCAAGGTCTTTGCATCTAAGAAGGAGCTTTCGTATACGAGCATTGAAATCTCCAAGCACAAAGAGTCGGTTCTAGGGTTTGGGTAGATTCTTAATAAGATTTCTTAAATCCGATTGTGAGTGTGAAATTACAGACCTGAAAGTAACCAGTTTCAAAATGAGAAGCCCACTAACTTCTTAAGATTAAGCTAAAATGTAACACAAGAAATCGTCATGATATTAAAGGATTTGGGCGAAGAGGAAGCGATTTGCGACAAATTTATGATATTGTAAATACATTATTTTAAATTGAACACGTGTCTATAGGTGCAGGTTTACAAGGAAGTGAGACAACTCGCGCACTACCAGCTACATAAGCCTATTATATCTACCATCCCCAGGAGGAAGGGGGAAGTGTAAGAATCAAAGGAGGCTACAAGTCACACTGAGACAGACTATAGAGACACAAGAAGTCCCTAGTAGTTCCTTTTTGGAAGATCGGTCGCAATGCTGGAGCTGTCTAGAGAGAACAATGAACGACCCGTCGAACAAGCAGACCTCTGGTGCTCATGGCGGCACTCCGTGGCAAGCATCCGCGGCATCTATAGGCACCGTTATATACCACGAAACCTAGATCATTTGAAGCATGAGAAGGAAACGGAATGAAAAGGAAATCGTGGTAGATGAGAAAGCATCCCAGCATTCGCCTACCCACCATGGAAAACCATGAAATGTCCAAGGTCAAATTGCGTAGTCTACTGAAATCGAAGCCGAACCTTTCGAATGCGAACCTCAGCCGTTACCGCGGAGCCATTTCGCTCGGAAACACGTGTTTAAATAAAATCCATATGAAAAGGGGGACAACTACCTCCAAACAACATAACATCAAACCATGTTGTCAAACATATTTCAAAAACAAATCAAACGAACTATTATTAACTGCCACCAAAGGAGTCGATTTAATATGCGATTTTCCATTTCAGTGTTACATGTAAAAATTAAAAAGTAAAGCAAATAAAACAACAACAAAGAACAATAGTTAGGGAATTGTTACCATTCTTCTATATTAATAGCAAGTGATATCTATAAACAAATTTCAAAACTCCCTACACATTCTAAAGTACAATAAATATAATATTCTAGCTAGAACAAACATAACACCCCATTTTGTAATGTAATGGTAATTTGCTTTTAACCTTTTTTCTGCATATACTATAGGGTTATTGAGAAGTTCCTCCGCAGTCTCCTGTAACCAAAATTCCGCTAGAGACGGGAATTCCGATGGCAGCATTGGGTGCCGCGAGCCTATTGTTATTTATAACGTTCCATAAAATAAAGTACATAATAGATTCATGTATGTAATTCATGAAAGGCAATGTAGATAAATAGGACACCAACGTTATGAGCACTGCGCACCGGCAGGGTGCGGAAGGACTTGCTGATAACCCCTTTATCTACACTATATACTAAAAATAATTTAGTTAATGCACGAAAAGCAATGTTTAAGAACAAAACCATGGTTCTAGCAATAAATGTTAGGGAAGCTATATCTCGTAGAATGCCATTATAAACTAAAAGAGTCTTTTTGATGTTGCGAAAACTTATAGCTTTTCAAGAATGCTCGTGTTCCTAAGTCAACATTGCGACTTCGGCCTGAGTAGATCCTGGCCTACTGATCCCAAGGTCGCAGGTTCAAATCCGGCCCAGACCAGTATGCTTAAAAACGACAGCTCCATGTCAATAGATTTACTGGCATGTAAAAGAACTCCTTCGAGACGAAATTCCGGCACACCGGCGACGCTGATGTGATCCTGGCACTTGACAGTGTCGTTAAACAACAAAATAATTTAATTTCAATATTGACAATCATGACTTTCTGTCGATCTCACCTTCCTATTTTATATATTCATTAAACTTTTGGTTGCTGGTTACACAAAAGAACGAGTTTTGATGGCTTGCCCAACATTGCTAGAAAGTTTAATTAAAGGGTGGGTTTTACGTAAGGGATTATTCCTTAATTTTGTCGGAAGAGTCCTTAATATATTTTAACAATTTAACTACTCCAATTAAAGTTAAGAATAGATATGATGCAATAAAAATTGTATAGACCTAGTTAAAGCAGGTGGTCTATACTAAATGTGGTTGTGGCATCAGCACTTTACCATCGCTTGGGATTTCCAATACTTCATCACGTATTTCGTAAGAGTGCCGTTACCACCCAGTTCCTTCCGGCCTTATCATGCAACAAGTATGAGATTTCAAAGCACCGTCTACTGACCTTCTTTTTAAAGTTATTTATTGGTTCAGTCTCCTGTATTCCTTGTACCTAAAACAAAATTTCTAATGAAACCATTTCTGCCAACCATAAACAAAATTAGTTTTGTAAGCATGACTTACAGGAGATAACGAAAACAAAAGGGGTAGAAAAAAAATCTGATGTGTTGCACTCACATGACTTTCTCTACTCTTGTACTAACCACTCTTACAAACTCTTATTCCTCTATCTTCTTTCTTGATAGTTGAGATAAACATTTGTACAAATTATCTTATTGTTTATTTCCTTGTAGGTGCAAGGGGAATGCTAGAATACAGTAGGCTTTGTGCGATAGTCAAATGTTTTAAAGCTTTGAGATTCCTTTCTCTTTGCGTTCTTAACATATAACAAAATAAACAACGATGATCCATTTCACTAAAGTTATAAGTTTTCCGAAACTCACACACATAACAAGGAATATCTCCGAAATGGTTCATCCTACAAGAAAATTTATTGAGACATAACTTGTATATTTTAGCAAGATCTACAGTTTTTGTATAGTATAATTTGGTCTATCTCTAACGGTTTACCAGTTATGCAAAATTCATCCAGAGTAAATGCGACTACAGGGGCTATAGCCAGAAAATTCAAGATATACATTTCATTTGTCATCAAAATATCTCAAACATATGACATTTTAATCAAAATCGTTGGAGCCATTTTCAAGTAAATCAAAATTTTCGAAAAATTTTCCATGTGAAGGGTAGTTTAGTGTGGGGCTATTTTCTTTAAAATCTTCGTGTCACATCCTTGAACGACATTAAACTTAAATACCAACTTTGGTTTTTAACCGACTTTTTGTTTTTGAGCTATGCTGTCCACAGACTGACTGACTGACAGACAGACAGACAGACAGACAGACAGACAGACAGACAGACAGACACACACACACACGGACCTTTTTCTAAAAATGCTTTTTTTGGATTCAGGGGGTCTCAAAACATATGTTTCCGGTGAAATCTCGACATCGCATTTTTGGGTGGAATACAATACTTCTACTTACCAGTAGAGAAAGTAATAATGTGAATAATGGATGCTAAGAACTCCATGGTTAAAAAAAAAAAAAAAACAAAAAAAAAAAAAAACGTTGCCAATACCGGAATTTTACTGCAGGAGTTGCTGCACGTGCCAAGAAGTTTACTAATATAAGGCTGTTGTATTTAAGTATATTTAACTACCATCTATTTCATCTGGAATCCAGCTTGTGACCTTGGATATAGGAAGCCAGTTTCTTCACTTTGTCTTCTAGTAACTACTATAGGCCTCTTAATTCAAAGTAAAGCTTCAATAATCCTCTCGTATATGATTCTACACTTAAGGATATCTTTGACCATGGCAACTCGAGCGATAAGAGCCGAGGATTCGTAGTTCAAGTCCCGGCTTGCCTTGGCATTGAATTTTAACTTTCTCTTCTGCAAACATAGTAGGCACTGAAGGAATTCCTACATCCCAACCAAAACATCGATATCGAGATTTTATCGGAAATACATATTTTGAGACTCCCTGAATAAAAGCAAGCACTGTTAATTTCTCTACTACGTATAGTAAGTAGGGAAAAAATCTGATGTCGAGATTTCACCAGAAATATATGTTTTGAGGCCCCGTGAATTCAAACAAAATTCAGAAAGAGGTCCTTGTGTGTGTTTCTGTACGTGAACAGCATAACTCAAAAATAAGAAATCGGTTAAAAACTAAAGTTGATATTTAAGTTTAATATCTTTCAAGGATGCGACACGAAGATTTTCATCAGAATTTCTCGACCTTAAACTACCCTTTATATGGAAAATTTTAAAAAATTTTGATTTTCTCAAAAATGGCTCTAATGATTTCGATTGAAATGCCATATAAGATATGTTTATGGCAAGTTAAATGTATATTTTGAGCTTTCTGGCTATAGCCTATGTATTCTTATTTACTCTTGATGACTTTTGCATAACTGGTAAACCGTAAGAGATAAAAAAAGTAGATCTCGTTAAAATTCACGATTTATGTCAAATGATCTTTTTTGTGAAGCGAACCATTTCGGAGACATTCCTTCTTGTTTGTCAGAATTTTGCAATACTTATAGACGTTCTTAAATGGAAGGTCGTTAATTTTTTTAAGCGACCACTCTAAAACATTTGAATATTGCTTCAAACCTACTGTATTCCCCTTGTACCTAAAAGAACATTAGCAATAAGATAATTTCCACAAATGTTTATCTTTTACCATGAAGTAGATATAGGAATAAGTGTTTGTTAGAATAGTTTGTGCAAAGTAGAGAAAGTCATGTGAGTGTAACACATCAGATTTTTAGAAATATGTTCGTGTGTGTGTGTGTGTGTGTGTGTGTGTGTGTGTGTGTGTGTGTGTGTGTGTGTGTGTTTACAGTATAAGTCCGAAACAAATAGTTAAATATCAAATTTGATATTTCTGTTTAACGTCTTCCAAAGATGCGGCACCAAGATTTTGAAGCAGAGGAGGTGATTAAAACTTAAATTATTAAATTAAATTATTTTGTTGTTTAACGACGCTGTCAATTGCCAGAATCACATCAGCGTCGCCGGTGTGCCGGAATTTCGTCCCGCAGGAGTTCTTTTACATGCCAGTAAATCTACTGACATGGAGCTGTCGTTTTTAAGCACACTTAAAAACCATCGGCCTGGGCCGGGTTTGAACCCGCGACCTTGGGATCAGTAGGCCAGCGTCTAACCAACTGAGCCACCCAGACCGACATTAAAACTTATAAAATGCACAGTGTGTAAAAGCAAAACAAAACAGACTCCAAAAAAGCTTAAACTGTAACATGGTTTATTCTTTCTGGATGTTACAAATTGGAATTTTCTCTCTATTAATTTGGTTAATAGAGCTCTTTGAAGCGGAAACCAATGCTTCCTGGACTTGGGACCTTATGACGTTGTTGAGCCCTTAAACCACACACACACACACACACAGACACACAGACACCACACACGCACACACACACACACACACACACAGACACCACACACGCACACACATACACACATTTATTTATATTCCCACACAATTTCTGGAATTGACGTATATCCATTAAGAAGAAAAGGGATTAAAGGTTCTGGGTTTATTTCCTAGACAGTAGAATACCGATAATTCGATCTAATGTGGACTGAGAGACTGTCGAGTTACCGAAATGTCGAGTTTTACGGAATAAGGTGTCTGTTATTCACAACTCATAACAATAACACAACACAGAAAATCACATGAATACCTGTTCTAGCACAATATAGAAAACAGAAGTATAACATATTCTAAAATTTATTACGTATTAATATGTTACCCTTTGTTCGGTCTCTTTAACACATACAATTTAATTTCCATTGTCAAGTTAACTTGTCATTTCTTCTCTTGAGGTATTTCTACTGACACAAACGCAACACTAACAGTAAGCCTGAAATCTGAGAAACTACAGTGCAACCAGAAATATGTAACTGAAAGTTTAGCTTACCAGTTACGTGCTGGGTAAAGCAATAAACCTTCTAAACAAGTTTTTCTGCTATGTATCCACATTATTAGTGGCAAACTTTTGGTTTCGTGACAATGATCTGCTGGCTGCTTATGTTCTGAATAGATATTGAAGGTCAACACGTGGTCAACCCTTTTGTTACTGTGAGGGAGCTTGCGGTAGGTTATAAAGGTACACTAATTAAAATTTACTATACTGTATATAACAGTGAGTTATAGAAATTATTTATTAACGATACATTTTAAGAAATAAAAATCAAGAAAAGTCGTCGAGTTATACGGAATGTGGAGTTAAAATATCACACGTTATTCAACCATCTATTTTGTGGTAAAATATCTGGTGTGTGCACTCACATGACTTTCTCTACTCTTGTCCTAACCATTCTTACAAACACTTATTCCTATATCTTCTTCGTGTTAGTCAATATAAACACTTGCATAAATTACGTTATTATTTCCTTGTAGGTACAAGGAGAATATGGGAATGCAGTAGTCTTTGAGCGATAGCCAAATCTTTTAAGGCTTTGAGGTTCCGTTCTATTTGCATGGTTAACATAATATAACAAATGAATAACGATGTTCCATTTGACGGAAGTATGTTTCCCAAAACTAACACAAATAACAAGGAGTATCCTTGAAATGTGTCACTCTACAGAAAATTTATTTGGACATAAATTGTGTTTAAGCAAGATCTACAAGATCTTTGTCTATCTCTTATGGTTTACGAGTTATGCAAAAGTAATCCAGAGTAAACAGGACTATATAGGATATAGCCAGAAAATTTAAAATATACATCTAACTTTTCATAAAAATATCCCAAACATGTCATTTTAATCAAAAACGTTAGAGCCATTTTCAAGAAAATCAAAATTTTCCATGTAAAGGGCAGTTTAGGGACACTGGGAGTGAAATTTGAAAGTTCCACATTTTTTGATAAATTTAATTTAAAAAATTATTGATTTTTTTCACACAAAAAAAAAAGTTTTTGCAATTCATGTTAATGATAACATCAATATTGAATCATAGTTTTGTTTAGCTGCTATTTATGAATACTTTTGGAAATTTTCATTGAATCTGAAGCAAAACTCAGGCGCGACCTACATTTGGAATGTGCAGAAATGTAGTTTTGAGAAAAACAGGCTTTTATATAGGAGCATCCTGTGTACGTTAAGGGAAGAGCACTGGGCCGTAATGACCACATGGAGTGCGGGATAGGAAAAATGTCAGCTGATCCAAATGCACCGGTGTTCCAGGAACATTTTAAGGTAAAAAAAACAACTTTTTGACAATTTTGACCAAAATTTCACTCCCAGTGTCCCTTTAGGACAATTGCTAATTTTCTTCAAAATCTTCGTGTCGCATCCTTAAATACCAACTCTGGTTTTTAACCGACTTTGCATTTTTAAGTTATGCTGTCCACAAATTGACAGACACAGACACACACGGACCTTTTTCTTAAAAGGATTCAAGGGACCTTAAAATATATTTACGGTGAAATCCCGACATGGAATTTTTGGGTGCAATATAATGCTTCCTCTACTTACTGGTTGAGAAAGTAAAAACGAGGAGTTCTATAATGCATACTTTTATTTCCACATCGGTCTAAATCCAGGTATTGTTTGCGTTGCGCTTGTTAAAATATAGTTCCAAAAGTAAACTATTATCTGAGATGATCTGAATGTTATATCTATGGTCAGCTTTCTAATGCAATATTTAACATTAATGATACAAATTTTGTGTGGTGAAGAATGGTGTAAGTTTGAAAGCAATGGCCTGGACGAAACCGTGAAACACGCTAGCAGCAATCGTGGCCACGACCAAATGCAAGTGCACATGATGCCTACCTCTGGCTTTCTCGAGCGCAACACTACCTCAGAAGTTTTCACCCGCTGAGAGGGGAGAAGGTATATAAGACGGTCCACGTCGGAACAGCGAGAGTTTTCTGTGTGCAAGTGCTGTCCAGAGAAAGTTCATCTGCAGCAGCAGCAGCAGCAGCATCATCACCAGGTGAGCGTCGCCTAGGAAGTCTTGTGTCGTGCCTTCAAGTGATCATATGTGAATATCAGTGTGTGTTTCAATGCCAACTACAACTAGCCTAAAATATCTCATTTAATTACTGTTTACAATAAGGAGTCACATTTCAGTAAATTGCACTAGTACATATCTGAAAGTTGCGTGCATTAAGTTCTACTTCAGCAGGTCAAGGACATAGCTTTTGTAAAATCCTCAGGAGCAGATTAACTTCTTGTTTGCCCTTCAAAATTAGCTAACCTTTTATGCCCTCCTGCAAAATGTGTGTAATGAAAACATTTTTAATATGCAAATTAATCTATATATCCTTTAGAGGACTAACGAAATGAAATAACTTTTAAATGTTATAACGAACTTAAAAAATGTAGTTAACTTCTTCATTAATGAATGACATTTTTAAAAGTGCTTTTAAATTTTGTATAAATTATTTTAATACATTTGTTCCCCCTAAATGATTGCAATTGCTGGTACGAGAAATCTGGCGGTCATTGACCTACCCAGATTCAAAGTAACCTATTTAGCAAGTAAAGTATCAAATTTGAGGATATAATTCTATGATTGTAAAGCTCTATCACAGTGGGGCACAGGGGACAAGAGATGCGCCGCACCATCATCGGAAAATATGTACATATTCCATATGCTTTCCAATAAATATACTTTCCAGTGGATTGTTTGCGAAAATAAGAAACCATAGTATCTTTAGGATTAAACTTATTATAAATTGCCTCTGTGGTGGAGCGGTCAGCGTTCTGTCTTATAAACCAGAGGTGCCGCATTCGATTCCAGCTGGGGTGGAGGGATTGCTCTTTAATTACAGTTATTCTGCAGGTTCTGGAAGTATGAATGTGTGTGTGTGTGTGTGTATGTGTGTGTGGTGAATATTAGTAAACTCATCCTTAAAACCTACAGTCTACGAGTTACTAATATCAAGAGCTGTTTCTGCAGTCAAAGCCCTCGATATGTCCATAGAAGTTATGGAGGGCTACTCAACAGGTTACTGTAAGAAATTATTTAGAGCACAGATAACCATTTACACAAACCGGCAATGTAATTTTTGACGAATGTTATTTTTATTAATGAGGAAGAATCACGAAATCAACAAATAAACTTAAGTTTCACTTCGCTTATACGTTTCTGAATGTTATAACATAGTACCCATTAACATGACAAGTACAAAAATGTTCAATATCTTGTGAATAACTGCGTTTCTCTATGCGTCCTTTGAATCATCGTATTTTAAAATTATAATTAACTTTGGTTAATATTAGGAACTATTTCAGAACTCCTGCACATAGTTACATTCAATATATTTCTCTACAAACCTGGTCGTTTAAGAATCTCCAATACAAATAGTTTACGTGACATCAGATCTTTTGTTAATTTTAATATAAATATGTCTAGGCATGATTTAAATCACCTAAGTTCTACTCCAATGTGAAATTAATATTTAGGTCTATACGGTAATAATTAATAGCGATTACGATATTCTTCTGTTATTGTTGAGCTCTTGTAAAGCACTGTTGCATCATGAAGTCCGTGGTTCATGTACCGAGGAGGAGGGTACCAATTTGGATATACGTTAACCAGCGTTTCTGCTTGATAAGTAACAAATATGTACAATACAATTATTGTCAATAAAGAACAGCTTCGCCGAAAAAAATAAGTTGTGTCAAATATTTGCAGCCCTGTAGCTTCTCACAAATAAATATAAATGGTTTATTATATCACTAACTGTCGTGTAAACATTGCGTAAATAATGCTGTAATACATTTGTACCTTAATTCAAATAGTCACAATTTCAGGTTAACGTGACGTTGCCAAATCTCTCTTAGAAATTAAACTTTGGATGGCATTTTAACATGAAATTATGACTAAAAATTCGAATTCCCACAAACAATATGAACTAGGTTCTGTACTTTCATACATAATTTTTTTGCGTGAATTATGTGGATTTGCGTTTTTATTGGTGAAGTGTAAATATTGTTATTCGGTCTATGAATGAATTTGAATAACCTTCCTACCTCAGAGGCACATACATAAAGTTTGGTTCCTTCTCCTGATTGAATCAAGATTTTCGCGCTTGAGTTTGTCTAACGCTTGTAGCGACACACATGCTATACCATGAATATGCAAATGAAATGCCTAAGGCATTAAGCGGCGAATTATTAATCGAGAACGTTCAACGTACGTTTCTGGAACGCCTGTTAAAGAGAACATTCATCTCATGCTAGCTTCTGTGTGTGCTTTGTCGGTTCAAAATCTGCAATACAGGGTGGATCTTGATTTGTGTCAAATATTTCAGACACTCCCTCTCAACATCAAAACAGTAAAAACAGTTTATGTAACCATGGGTCTGAAAACCATTTTCTAGAGAGTTACGAGTATTAAAACATTTGCCCCTTGGATGTTACCAATTATAATTGTATTAAATTGTTGTCAGCTGATTGTTTTTGTTTACTTGTTTGCTGAGAGCAGAGGATTAATAAATATTTGACACGTCTTGTATACTTTTTACACACAGTTAGTTTTCTATAAAAATAACTGCCCTTGTAATTAAACCCCTTCACCTGTTACGAAGAACATTCGTCCTCGAAATATTGCATAACCGTTTACAATTGCTTATTCTTCTTAAAAACTTGGTGTGTGTTGACTGTGAGAAGACTGTGCTAAAGAAACCGACATCTTCATTAAATATATTCAACACAAATCAGGTAGTGGAAACTTATTCACGCAATTATCAACTGTACTTTTGTAAAGTAAACACTAAAACACATTTTAATATCCACCATTTCGTTTCCAATAGGAAAAGTTTAATCATGTAAGCTAGTGGCACTACATCAATTCAATGATTTACACATTTTATGCATTCAAAGCAATTTCATATTAAATTATTACGGGCATTGTGATATCCTGTGAATTTTAAAATTTTATACAAGTTAATTATTTGACGCAGTTATAAGAAAATTGTCAGAAATACGAGTAATGCAACACATTTTTAAAGATTATCAGATTAACTTCAAAACCTACAGTTATAATTGATGGCTACTTAAAGAAAAAATGACATTATGATTATAAAACATACTTAATAAAAGTAATTTCTTCGTATGTTCTATTTGAAAATGAATCACTATCAGCAGGCAGTGAAATTCGGACACTGATGGGAAAGAGAGAGGTTAACTGTGTACCTTAAATTGTTTTGTTGTTTTTTTAAAATATTCCCCTTTAACACCAGTACATTCTGAAGTATTCGGGAGGTCATGGTTCGTGGCAGACATTCTCGACTCGGGTCGCTAGGTGAATGCTGCGAAGATTGATAACTAGAGGATGGAAGACTGTGGGATAATCCACAAGTTTAGTAAACAACTGTTCTACTGTTGCTACTCTCGCATGTACACAGCTGTAGACGTCTACTGATGCGCGTGTATACACAACGGCTGCGCAGTATGGGTTGCGTCGTTGAATTTCCGTGCTCAACTAATCTGTATCGCATGCGACCGCACATGGCTCCACGCTGTAGTTATTACATTCCCTGAATTTCACTTCACCTTTCATCCTGGTTAGCTTTTCAGGACTCTAAGTGTCGGCAAAGGTTTCAGCTTGAATACCAGAGAATTTGCTCTCTGTAAATGCTCGCCCTCCGGATCGGGGAAGATGGTTGCACGAGTCACCACCGGGGAGTCTCAATCAGTAGCTTTTAAGGACCCTGCCCTCTGCTGTCGTCTCTAGTCAGGTCTGGCCACCGTTAGTATCCTCCCACCTCAACCCTCACACTCGTAGCCATTGGTCGAGGTGCTAAGTCCCTTCTCTGAACCCTCTAATAGTCATAAACATGCGAGGTCGGGCACACCTCCCTGTTTCGCGAGAATGTACGGTCCACTCTACAAATTCCTCACTGAGCAACACGCTTCATTCACGTACTTATGAAAACATACTTTTGTTAGGTTCTTTGAATACGCGAGGAGCTCATTTCGGAACACAAGATGGCGCTAGCAGCTAATGAGGGATGACTCAAGAGCACGTGGTAATGCTGAACTTTCACAGCTCATGACAGTGAAGCCATTGAAGCAATGCTTCATAACAATCTGCAAAACAGATTTGCCAATTTCTTAGTTCCCCAATAAATCATTCTTAAAACCTTACCAAATTGTTGCAAAAAATATTACTGAAAATTAAGTCCAAGACACAGCTGATACAACTTCTACCTCCGCCCATACACAATACATATCTTCATATAAAATTAATGTTTGTATGTTTGTCCCTTTTCAGCTGCTATACCATTCATGCGAATGTGACGAAAATTGGCAAACCCAAATCTTTTTTTATAGACAAGTTTCTTATGCTATCAATTTTACTATACAACGTATTACATTCACATGGTTTTCTCTATTCACTTTTCTTTTACGAAACACGTTTCTTTCTCTACTCCCATTTCTATGCATAATTCATATAATTTTCTGTATGTTTGAAATAGAAAAGGAAACCTATTACATTCACACGGTTTTCTTTATCTACTTTTCTTTTACGTAACACATTCACATGTATTTCTCTTCTTACCCTTCTACAAATAATGCATACACTTTCTTATATTATCGAAATAGAAATTCAACATATTACCTTCACATGGTTTTCTCCACTCGCTTTCCTTCCTGTGGTAATTGCAGTTGATCAAGTGTTTTTGTTGTATTCCTGGTGTTTTTATTTATTTATTAGTTTATTTTTTATTCCTCATAGCATCCTAAAAGTTTTAATTACGTATTCGCTTAAGCATGTTAAGTAATATTTTTAAATGTCTCCAAGAAACACAAGACTATGGGCAAGTGCAACCTAAGTCGCAAAGTTTTATGGATAAATCGTGAAACCACGAACAATGATGGGTATTTCATCTAGTAATCTATGGACGTCTCAAAGTCTCATCGGGAAAAGATCTGATGTGTTCCACTCACATGACTTTCTCTACTCTTGTACTAATTATTCTTACAAACTCTTATTCCTCTATCCTCTTCATCTCAGTCGAGATACACATTTGCAGAAATTATCTTATTGCTGATTTTCCTGTAGGTGCAACAGGAATATGGGAATATGGGCTTTGATACATAGTCAAATGTTTTAAAGCTTCTAAACTACGTTCTCTTTGCACGCTAAGAGATAAAAAGGTGAGTAATGACCTTCTATTTGAGGAAAGTTTAGTGTTGCAAAGCTCACACAAATAACAAAGAATGTCTTCGAAACTGTCCACTCCACAAACAAATGCATTTGAACATAACTTGTGTGTTTTAGCAAAAAAATTCAAAATATAAATTTCATATGTGATAAAAGTATCTTAAACATATAGCATTTTAATCAAAATGTTGGAGCAACTTTTGAGGAAGTCAAAATTTTCCAACAATTTCCCATGTAGTGTAATTTAGAGTGCAGACATTTTTGGAAACTCTTGTCGCATCCTTGAAAAATATCAATTTAAATGCCAACTTTGGTTTTTAACCGACATTTCGTTTTTAGTTATGCTGCTCAGACAGAGACACACCCACACACATACACATACATACACACCTTTTTCTAAAAATGCTTATTTTTATCCAAGGGGCCTCAAAACATATATTTACAGTGAAATCTCAATACCGAAATATTAGGTCGAATACAATACTTCCCCTGCTTACTGTACATAGTAGAGAAAGTAAAAAAGCATTAACAGTGTTGATCATTGTTACATCTCATATTGTATTCAGTAGAAGGACCATGCGAAATTTTGAATGTTGTTGGAGTACTGTCGTTCATTATTTGGTATAAGTTGACGTGCTTCTGTTAATAAAGTTTTAGCAAGTGATTCCAATGGCGCTTCTAGAGGAACTATTTTTGTATCCTAGCACAAAAGGATCCGGCGTGGGTGTTCCAGATCAATAACCAGTCAAGCTTCTGATCGTACGCGACAAACACTGGCACCGGCTTCACTTTCATTCCCGTTCACCGGAAACAAAAGAACTCGCTTAGCCACCCGCCATTGAAAACACACTTCCCTTCTTCGGCATTCGTCTTTGAGCTTCATAACCCTTGTCGTCTTTCTGTTGCTAACATTATTTCATAGTGCTATTTATTTGAAAGAATACTGTGTAATGAACCTTAAAACAACATAGTAATAATGCCCACAACATTTAAAGATACTCGATACCGAATTTTCGAAAAATTTTGACAGGGAGAAAAAGAGATTTTTAAGATTTTCATAGAAAGAAAATCCGATGTATTACAGTCACATGACTTTCTCTAGTCTTGTACAAACTATTCCAACAAACATTTATTTCTTTATCTATACCGTATCAGTCTAGATAAACATTTATAAAAATTACCTTACTGCTAATTTTCTTGTAGACACAAGGGGAATACAGTAGGCTTTAAGTGATAGTCAAATGTTTTAAGAGTGGTAACTATATGATGACCGAAATTCCGTTCTCTTTGCATGAACAAGAAATAAAAAATTAATTAGGAACTCCCATTTGAGAACGTCTATAAGTATTGCAAAATTCTAGCAAATAACAATAAATATCTCCAAAATGGTTCACTTCACAAAAAAGATTATTATTTGACATAACTTATGTGTTTTAACGAGATCTACATTTTTGTATAGTAAGATTTGGTCTATATCTTACGGCTTACCAGTTATGCAAAAGTCATCTAGATTAATACAACCACATGGGCTATAGACAGAAAATTCAAAATATACATTTCATTTGTAATAAAAATATCTTAAATATATGACATTTTAATCAAAATTGTTAGCCATATTCAAGAAAATCAAATTTTTCGAATCATTTTCCATGTAAAGGGTGGTTTAGGGTGGAGGAATTTTCTTCAAAGTTTTCATGTCGCATCCTTGAAAGAAATTAAACTTAAATATCAACTTTGCTTCTTAAACGACTATTCGTTTTTGAGTTATGCTGTTCACAGAAAGACAAAGACAAAGACACAGACACAGACACACAAGACACACAAGACACACAAGACACACAAGACACACAAGACACACAAGACACACAAGACACACAAGACACACAAGACACACAAGACACACAAGACACACAAGACACACAAGACACACAAGACACACAAGACACACAAGACACACAAGACACACAAGACACACAAGACACACAAGACACACAAGACACACAAGACACACAAGACACACAAGACACACAAGACACACAAGACACACAAGACACACAAGACACACAAGACACACACACACACACACACACACACACACACACGCACGCGCACGCGCGGTCCTTTTTCTAAAAATGGTTTTTGTTTTTTTTTTTTTTTTTTTTTTTTTTTTTTGGATTCAGGGGGCCTCAAAACACATATTTCCGGTGAAATCTCTTCATCGAATTTTTGGGTGGAATACAATACTTCCTCTACTTACTAGTAGAGAAAGTAAAAACTGGCAGAATGGATCGATGTATAATGAGAATAATCCTGTACTATACCTACATCTCATGGCAGAATATCCTTAGGGCGAACTGCCATATGCATATTATCTCTGCTTTGCTGATGTTGGGAGATAATCTTCCGAACAAAAAAACATCAAAATAACTGATTCTCATATCCTCCCCCCCCCCCCTCCCCCCCCCCCCAAAAAGACGACTTTTTAAAAGTTACAACAATAATAGTTTTGGTTCAAAATGTTATAAATTGGCATTTGTAAGTTGTGCTTACCTGTATTACCGCCGAAGCTACGTCAGACGTAACAGTTTCACACTAAGCACTACACAAAACCTCAATTGTTACCCAGTTTCCTTGTCATTTCCCTCACCACCAATAACAATACATTCTTACCTTCATGGTCTCCGGATGGGAACGTACTTGAATTCTTTTACGAAAAACCTTCAACGGGAAACCACTGAAACAGAAATGCAGCCTATCTGGGCTGAACAAGGCGTATTGTATTTCATTAAGGGACTTAAGGGTGAAGTTTGTCATTTTTACTTTCTCTACTAAGTATAGTAATTCAATGTCGAGATTTCACCGGAAATATGTTTTGAGACCCCCTGATTCCAAAAAAGCATTTTTATAAGAATCTCCGTGTGTGTGTGTGTCTGTGTGTGTGCGTGCGTGCTTGCGTGCGTGCGTGTGCGTGTGTGCGTGTGTGTGTGTGTGTGTGTGTGTCAGTCTGTGGACAGCATAACTCAATAATGAAAAGTCAGTTAAAAACAAGAATTGGTATTTAAGTTTAATGTCTTTCAAAGATGCGACACGAAGATTTTGAAGAAAATTGTTCCACACTAAACTACCCTTTCCATGGAAAATTTTGACTTGCTTGAAAATATCTAACTATTTTGATTAAAACGCCATATGTCATATATTTTTATGACAAATGAACTTATATCTTGGATTTTCTGGCTATAGCCCATGTAGTCCTATTTACTCTGGTTGACTTTTGCATAACTGATAAATCTTAAGATATAGGCCAAATCTTACTCTGCAAAAATGTAGATCTTGCCAAAACACACAATTTATGTCCAATAAATTTTTTCTGTAGAGTGAACCATTTCAGAGATGTGTCTTGTTATTTGTGTGAGGTTTGGATAACTTATACTTCTATCAAATGAAACATCGTTATTTATTTGTTATATGTTAAGCGTGCAAAGAGAACGGAATTTGAAAGCTTTAAAAGATTTCACCATCGCTCGAAGTCTACTGTATTCCCATATTCCACTTTCACCTATAAGAAGATGAGATAATTTGTACAAAGGCTTAACTCAACTAACACGAAGAAGATATAGGAATAAGAGTTTGTAAGAATGGTTAGTACAAGAGTAGAGAAAGTCATGTGAGTGCAACACATCAGACTTTTACTTTCTCTACTGGTAAGTAGGGGAAGTATTGTATTCCACCCAAAAATTCGATGTCGAGATTTCACCGGAAATATATCTTTTGAGGCCTCCTGAATCCAAAAAAAAAAAAAAAGCGTTTTTAGAAAAAGGTCCGTGTGTGTCTGTGTCAGTCTGTGGACAGCATAACGCAAAAACGAAAAGTCGGTTAAAAACCAAAGTTGGTATTTAAGTTTAATGTCTTTCAAGGATGCGACACGAAGATTTTGAAGCCCCACCTTAAGCTACCCTTTACATGGAAATTTTTTCGAAAATTTTGATTTTCTTCAAAATGCCTCTAACGATTTTGACTAAAATGTCATATGTTTGAGATATTTTTAGGACAAATGAAATGTATATCTTGAATTTTCTGGCTATAGCCCCTGTAGTCGTATTTACTCTGGACAACTTTTGGTTAACTGGTAAACCGTTAGAGATAGACCAAATCACACTGTTAAAAAAATGTAGATCTTGCTAAAATACACAATTTATGTCTGAATAAATTTTCTTGTAGGGTGAATCATTTCGGAGATATTCCTTGTTATGTATGTGAGTTTCGGAAAACTTAGAACTTTCGTGAAATGGGTCATAGTTGTTCATTTTTTTATAGGTTAAGTGCGCAAAGACAACAGAATCTCAAAGCCTTAAAACATTTGACTATCGCACAAAGCCTACTGTATTCTAACATTCCCCTTGTACCTACAACGAAATTAGCAATAAGATAATTTGTAGAAATGTTTATTTTAACTAACACGAAGAAGATATAGGAATAAGAGTTTGTAAGAATGGTTAGTACAGGAGTAGAGAAAGTAATGTGAGAGCAATACATCAGATTTAATTAAAAGTTTGTTTAAGTGTGCTAAGTAATATTTTTAAATGTCTCAAAGAAACACAGGCCTATTGCAAGTGCAGTCTGAGTCGCAATTTTATGGATAAACCGTGAAACGCCGGGTATTTCAGCTAGTTTGTACGAGTATATAAATTTCACAATGCAGCTGTCTGATGGCGAAAGTGCAGTAACGGTGTTATCAACCTCTAGCGATTGTGAGCGTAAAATGCAGTTTCATAAGCAACGATCCTCTGCTGGCAATAATTTTAGGTGCCTATCCCTGCGAGTGTAAGTAATCAAGACGGTTTAATCAAGACTCTTTGTTCTTCACGTGAAAGAAGAAAGTGCTTCGTCGCGGAAGATATCGATCTTTCTGGCACTTCATCACGTAACAAAAAGGTTATATTACATGTTTCTTGTTCGTAGAGTGTTTATTTCAAACTTGAAATAAAAGTAATATCAGCACACACATAATATATGTGTTATCTCTCCATAAGTATGAGATCAAGAAACAAAAATAGTGTTACACAAACACATACGGGTATCATTCCCATATCTTTACTTCGGATGGGCAAATAATGTGACAAAAACGACAAAACCAGTCCACTTAATTTTCCTCCTCACTTTATTTTCTTCCAAAACTGAATGCACAGCAGTACAGTTTTCTTTTACTGACGTTAACACAGTCTACAGTCTTTGCTGATATTACAACTGAACTGCTTTCTTCTCGTAATCTTGACTCACTCATTTTAGTCTTTCCTACATTCTCTGTCTCTCAAGCAGCTGACTGACGATAAAATCACTCAACACACATTAACTGCTTCGCTATCTTCCTCCAAGTCGTGCCGGTTCTCTCACGTACACACGCAGCTGACACGCACCAAAACTAAGAACTCACTCACTCCTGTCATAACTGACTCACTCTGTTCATTGCTTCGTCTCTTTATAAAGTGAGGATGACTTAACATGGAGCTGTCTCGAACTTCTACAAATGCGCCGGTCGCCGGATGCTTCTCTAATAATCTGGAAAAACCCTTTTGGTTCTGCCGCTGATTGCTGTCACGTGTTTTCTTGCGTGAGATAGCCTGACCTTGAGCATCTTTGGTACATGCACCGCCAGTGGGGTGGGGCAGCCCGACCCCGACAAACCTTTGTTGTGCCTCGCCGGCGGTGTCATAATACACATATGTGTACACACACCTACTGGATGGAAGGGAAGTCATTACATTAATTTAAACCAGTGGTAAATCTCGGTATTTGGAACACATTTTGTATCTTACGTTTTTGTCTCTGGCCATTTCTTACGGAGATATTTTAGTTTTGTCAAAAACAAGCTGGCAATACTGCAGATTGTGTGGGTGTCACTTTCACTAGCCCGGTACATAAATAAACCCCGTAACGTTGCGTCTTGAAAACATAAATACATACCCTGCCTTGTCCTTCCGTGTTTACTGTGCGAATGTAGGCCAATCACAAACGTTAGCTCCCAAAACATACGGAATTGAATGTGCCCGACCTGTTTACATGCGCAAACCAGGTCAATCCCCTGACCAACCTCAACGCAACATTGTCGACTTACTTCACATCAGAAAGAACTGCTGGGAGTATTCCTTCAGGTCTTTTAACTGATTAATTACCTCGAAACCCTGTGTGATGTCCCATAATTACTACCGAAGGCATGTCAAAAATAAGTTACTCTACGCATCTTACAAGTAACAAACTGTTATCTTCGTACATTCTAGTGGAATTATGCATCCAATTTGGATAAAAAACCATTAATTTTTTTCGAAATCGGCTGATCAAAGAACAAAATGTCACTAGGCTTTTTTGTTTGTAACGCTTCTATGAAGGAATGTAATGACTTCTCTTCCAACTTCCATGCAAAGTTTAATTTCTAAGAGAGATTTGGCAACGTCACGTTAACATTAAATTATGAATAAGTTCATTCGATTAAGGTGGAAATACATTACAGCATTCTTCACACAATATTTGCATGACAGTGAAATAATAAACCATTTGTATCCCTTCATCAAGAAGCTAAATGGCTCCAAATATTTGACACAAGTTTTTTTTTGTCGAAACGGTTGTTTATTAACAATATTGTAAATATGTGTTACAATCATAATGTATAATTCCTGGTTAACGTATGGCCAAAGCAGTACTTTCTAGGACTTCAAGGGTACTCATTCTTGTGTTTCGTTCCTACTAGTAGCATTGTAGTGCTCTGAGCAAATTGCAGAGGTTAGGTTGGCAAAACAAATACGTGTGCGGCGTTTTTCACCTGTTCTCGGTAGCGCTTACAGGTCCACATTCATGAAATGCAGTGATCAGCCGCGGGTTACTGAGGCCATTATCCGCTCAGCAAATGTGAAGGGTTAATGTCCGCATTATGAGCTTATCTTTACTGCAACGTGGTATTCTCCAATAGGAGGTAATTTAATCATTTTCTTTTCTTAGTAATTCTGTTAATACTTCTATATTGCTAATAACGTCCTAGTTAGAAGAATTATTGTATACCAACCAATAACTTCATCATAAATACCCGTTTTGAGCTCCACGTGAACAACAATAACTAAAAAAGTCCGATGCATTGTGCTCACATGACTTTCTCTACTCTTGTACTAATCATTCTTACAAACTCTTATTCCTATACATTCATGTTAATCGAGATAAACAGTTGTAGAAATTATCTTATTGTTTATCTTCTTGTAGGTACAACGGGAATATGAGAATATAGAAGGTTTTAAACAATAGTCAACTCTTTTAAATCCTTGAAATTCTGTTGTCTTTGCACGGCCAAGAGATAAAAAGTGAGTAACCATCTTCCATTTGAGAACAGTATAAGTATTGGAAAATTCACAGAAATAAAAAAGAATATCTCCGAAATGGTTCACTCCACAAAAAATGCAGTTCGACACAAGTTGTGTGTTTTAACAAGATCTACATTTTTTGTACACTAAGGTTTGGTCTATCTCTTACTGTTTACCATTGATGCCAAAGTCAAGAATAAACAGGATTAATTGGGCTATAGCTAGAAAATTCAAAATATACATTTCAGTTCTCACAAAAATGTCTTAAACATATGACATTTTAATCAAAATCTTTAGAGCCATTTTTGAGAAAATCAAAATGTTCGAACAATTTTACATGTAAAGGCTAGTTTAGGGTGGATAAATGTTCCTCGTGTCGCATCCTTGAAGAATATTAAATTTAAATAGCAACTTTGTTTTTTAACCGAATTTTCGTTTTTGAATTATGCTGTTCACAGACAAAAACACGCGCACGTAGACCTTTTTCTGAAATTACATCTTTGGATTCAGGGGGCCTCAAGACATAGATTTCTGACAAAATCTCGACATCGAATTTTTGGGGTCGAATACAATACTTCCCCTTTTTATTATACGTAGTGCAGAAAGTAAAACTCAACTTGATATTTCATTTCACCAACCTCCAATATTGCGATCCAACCCAACCTATCCAATATTAAAAAACGATTCGAAGGATTTCTTTTATTAAAATGCCGTTGTTTAGCATTTGTACAAAACTAATGCAATGTTTAACTTCAATGTTCATGAATCATCTGCAAATTTCTCTCCATTTCGAATGAATTTTGTGTAACTTTCTATAACTGCCAATTTGTAATGCATAGAAAAAAACTGTACTACATGAAAAATTTAGATACATAATTAAAACACAAAAACTTATATAAAATGAAAATGTTAGTGGCATTGCCTACTTCCGAGTTCATTTCTGCTCTTTGTATTGCAATTCTTTGATATTTTTATAAGTGCTAAGTCACTATTCTTTTGTTTGTGGTGATAACATGTAAATACACACAGCGACCATTTTAAATATTTGGTTCAGTCATCTAGAACTAAATATATAATGGAATTACTTCTGTAAATGTTTCTCTATATTAAGTACACAGAAATAATTATAATTCATTACCTTCACATAACTCTCTATCCGTTCTTCAACATGCTACTGTTACAAAATCGTATTCTTTATCTACTTCATATTAGTTGGTATAAATATTAATTGTAGAAAAGGTATTATTACACACTTCTTAGTAGGTACAATGGGAATATGAGTATTCAGATTGAGATACTCAGATCTTCAAAAAGCAGTCACTTTATGATGGCTTAGAAATTCCATTGTTTTTGTATGACCAGAGGAAGAATGGAGAGAATAGAATTTATTTCCTAATCGAGGAAAGTATAAGTATTGGAAAATTCAAACCAATAACAAAGAATATTTCGGAGGTGACTAACTCCACAAAAAGATATCAGATAAATTGTGTGCTTTAACGATACCCACATTTTCTTTCTTTCGTTTTTCTTTACTTCTTTACTTTCTCTACTGGTAAGTAGGGGAAGTATTGTATTTCACCCAAAAATTCGATGTCAAGATTTCACTGGAAATACATGTTTTGAGGCCCCCTGAATCCAAAAAAAGCATTTTTAGAAAAAGGTCCGTGTGTCTGTCTGTGTGTCTGTGTGTCTGTGTGTCTGTGTGTCTGTGTCTGTCAGTCTGTCAGTCAGTCAGTCTGTGGACAGCATAGCTCAAAAACGAAAAGTCGGTTAAAAACCAAAGTTGGTATTTAAGTTTAATGTCGTTCAAGGATGCGACACGAAGATTTTGAAGAAAATAGCCCCACGCTAAACTACCCTTTACATGGAAAATTTTTCGAAAATTTTGATTTTCTTGAAAATGGCTCCAACGATTTTGATTAAAATGTCATATGTTTGAGATATTTTTATGACAAATGAAATGTATATCTTGAATTTTCTGGCTATAGTCCCTGTAGTCGTATTTACTCTGGACGACTTTTGCATAACTGGTAAACCGTTAGAGATAGACCAAATTATACTATACAAAAAATGTAGATCTTGCTAAAAATACACAATTGATGTCTCAATAAATTTTCTTGTAGGGTGAACCATTTCGGAGATATTCCTTGTTATGTGTGTGAGTTTCGGAAAACTTGGAACTTTCGTGAAATGGGTCATCGTTGTTCATTTTTTTATATGTTACGTGTACAAAGAGAACGGAATCTCAAAGCTTTAAAAGATTTGACTATCGCACAAAGCCTACTGTATTCCAATATTCCCCTTGCACCTACAAGGAAATGAGCAATAAGATAATTTGTACAAATGTTTATCTCAACTAACAAGAAAGAAGATATAGGAATAAGAGTTTGTAAGAATGGTTAGTACAAGAGTAGAGAAAGTCATGTGAGTGCAACACATCAGATTTTTTTTCTATTTTTTAGTACAGAATCTGTCTAAAAAGAATTCACTTCCCAATCCAGGAAAGTGAAAGTATTTGATAACTCAAATCAATAACAAGGAATATTTCGGAAACGGATAACGCCCCCCCCCAAAAAAAAGAAGAAAAATATTTATGAGGCGAATTGTGCGCTTTAACGAAATGTGCATTATCTTTCTTTTTTTCTTTTCTTTTCTTTTTGTAGTAAAGAACTTGTCTATTTTTTACGGTTTACCGGTTATGCAAATGTCAGTCCAAATGAAGAGGACTTCTTCAGAGGCTGTTGCCAGAAAGTTCAAAATATATATTTCGTGTGTCATGAAAATATTTTAAGGATATATTTTAATCAAAATCATTAAAACTATTTTCAGGATATCAACATTTTCTAAACTTGTTACATTTTAGTGTAGCTTGGGAAGGGGGGATTTTTTAAAATTCGTTGTGTCGCATTCTTGAAGATCCTGAACTTAAATAGCAATTTTGGTATTTAAATGTCTTGGTTTTTGAGTTATACTGTTTACACACAGAGGGTTGTTTTTTTTTTTTTTTTGAAAACTGTATTTTTACTTTATTAGTATAGTAAGTAGAGGAAGTACTGTATTCGGCCCAAAAGTTCGATACCGAGATTTTACCGGAAATATATGTTTTGAGACCCCCTCAATTGAAAAAAAAATTCTTAGAAACAGTTCTACTTGTGTGTGTATTTTTATGGTAAATGAAATGTATATTTTGAATTTTCTGATTATAGATCACGGTGTACTGTTTACTCTTGACGACTTTTGCATAACCGGTAAACCGTGAGAGATAGACCAAATCTTACTTAAAAAAAAAAAAAAAAGTAGATCTCTAAACCACAGAAGTTACGTCCAAATGCACTTTTATTTCGGAGCTATTCCTTTGTTATTTATGTGAGTTTTGCAATACTTATACTTTTTTCAAGTGGAGGGCGTTATCACCTTTTTATCTTTTAGCCGTGTAAAGAGAACGGAATTTCAAAGACTTCATATAGCGACCACTTTAAAAAATCTTGAATATCACTCAAAGTCTACTGTATTCCTCTATTCCCGTTTTACTTGCGAGAAAATTAGTAATAAGATAATTCGTGCAAAGGTTTATGAAGGAGATATAAGAATAAGAGTTTGTAAGAATAGTAGAAGAGTAGAGAAAGTCATGTGAGTGCAACACATCAGATTTTTTTTTTTTTTCCAAGGAGTCTCAAAGAGATTTGCAAATAAGTGATAGTGGGCGGAGAAAGTTATGTGATTTTTACATTATATTCGTGGAATAGTATTAATAAATGAGACTCGTGTTTTGAGGCTTTTGTTGCGGTTAGGGCGCTCATGAATTTATCGGTAATTATCAATAGTGTTTAGAAATACTGGGGCTACAGTCCTCTCGAGGATTGGCTCTTCCGGGGAGTAAGAGTAGGAGCCTGTGGTTCTACTTATTATAATTGTTGCCTTTGTGTACCGTCCCTCGCTTCAGAACCTGTATTACCTTTCTTCTCGTTTTCGCGAGCAAGTTGCTAGTGGAACGAATGGCGCGTGCTTCTTAGGTCAACGCTCGTAGTACGTTGCCATTGAAAGAGAAAGTCGGTGCCGTCATATCGATTGTCTCAGTAACAGTAAAAGTTGGAACACATTCCCAAGTTTTTGCTACTTACTGTATTTTCATTGCGCGGCAAACTGCCCTGCTTTTGTTTTTATCACAGTCTCACTTTCTGCTGGTGCTCCTTCCTTTGTTTTTATTGAATCTATATGTTATAACAGAGAAACTCCGGAAAGCAGTTAATATCCCCACCTACTGCAGGCTTCTAACGAGAAAACATCTGAAGGGTGTTCTGCTCTCTGGAGGGGAAAGGAGAACAGTAGCTAATGGCAGCTCACGTTGATGTTATAAATACATCTCCTATTTATTTACAGCAACTACTGTACTCTCATGAGAATGTGGTTGTAAGGAATGTGTGTGACATCAACAACCGTAGCGTTTGCCGAGAAACTTTACGGCTAGTGTTTCAACATATCATTAAGATTTAAGACACTTATGCTAACGTCGCATCCCTGCTTCGGGGTAATTAAATCGTTTACATCTTTACTTAAATGAATAATTTAGAAACTAATTAAGACGATATTTGCGGCTAATTTTGCAAAAAGACGTCAGAAATTTTGGACAAAATATGAGATATACATATATATATGAAAAAATGCTCAAATACGCAATCACCCCCTCCGCTTATGGTCATATAAATCGTCACGTGACTACCCTCATTTTCACTCCGTAACCAAAATATTTACACAAAAATGCTTAAATTGTTGTTTGTAATGCTGTATTCTTGCAGTTTTTACTGCTCCAAATTAGGATACTGAAGCAACGTTTTGCACACTAATTGATATCAATTGATAACAATTTTGACAAAATATAGTTAAAGTTTATTCTCACACTCAAAATATAAAAGCACTTCAAAACTGGGGATACAATATGAAAATAGCGAATTCACAGAATTCGATAACAATAACATTGCTTTGTCTCATTATTGATCACTAGTTGATAGATAAATCTAAAGCATCTTAATAAAGTGCAAAAGATAACAAAACAATACCGTCATAACACTCAATCCAGTAATAATGTTATAACATTTGAAAAAGACTATAATCTTATACTATAAAATCAGATGAGTGTTACTGCACGCTTACCTTCTTAAGCTATAATGGGACATTTATTATTTATTTATGCCAACAAACTTACTGTTGGTGTTTTTAAACACACAAGCCGTGTGTGGGCAAAGTTTGAGAGGTAGAACTGCTAAGTGGTAGAGCAGCCGCCCGGTAAGCGGAAGGTCTGTGGTTCAAATCCCAGTTGTGGCATTGAATTTTTAAGTTCCAGTTCTACCTCTCAATATAATGGGACATTTTGTTTATTTTATGTTATTCTATATGGATAGGATGGAAGTAAAATGATCCGTCAGACTTAAACAGCGAATTTCTCATGTTGTGAATAACAAGAAAGTCTAATACCTAAATGTTGAAAAGTTTATACTCTTCTAGAAAAAATACTTTTATCAAAAAATTTATCATCACCTGGCTGAATTATTATTGATTAAAGGTTCTTGATTTATGGCTATATTCATAGAGAACTGAATAAACGACAACTGTTTCCTTTGGCGTATTTCAATAGATTCAACGGTTTTTGTGTGAATTCAATTTAAAAGAACCCACAATTTGCTACCTTTTTGTTGCAACAAATTGTGGGTTTTTAAATTTAATTTCCACAAAGCCGTTGAATTTATTGAAATACGCCAAAGGAAACAGTTGTCGTTTATTCAATTTTCTATCAACATAGTCATAAATCAGGAAGCTTCAATGAATAATAATTCAGCCAGGTGATAAATGTTTTTGATAAAAATATTTTTTCTAGAAAACTATAAACTTTTCAACATTTTGGTATCAGACTTTCTTGTTACTCACAACATGAGAAATTCACTGTTAAAGTCTGACGGATGATTTCACTGCCACCTGTAGAGTGTTCTTACAGTAAATTATAGTCTTTACATTCTTCTTCCTCTACACTCCATGGATGAGGCAGATTGCCTGTTTCGTCTTCCTTTGTTCACCTCCATCGCTCCCTTCCATCTCTTCTTCCTCGTGGTTTGCACTAGATATTTTCTTCTGTATTCTTTCGTTAGACATTCTAGCCGATGTTTCCAGTTCTCTTTGAACTCTTCAATTTCATTATTTATGTTATATAAACCTAGTTCTTCTTGGGTGTCCTCGTTGCGAAAGAGATCTCTTCCAGTACGACCTTTTATTCTTCTCAAGAATTTAATTTCTGCGGTTTGTAAATTATTCTTGTCTATTTTATTCATAATCCAGGACTCGCTACCATAGACCAATGCTGGTACTGCCATTTGTTTATGAAATTTGAGTTTATTTCTATGACCTTCTTTTCTATGTCTATCTTTGACGAAACATATTACACTCCAAATGTTCAAAGTGAGATATTTGTTCTAATATTATTCCTTCTATCATAATTTTGAATCGTGTAGGATATTTTCCTTTGTATGCCATTGCATTTACGTGTTGATATTTTCAAATTCCAGCATGAAAATATCAAATCTTTTATTGTAATTGCGTAGTGCGCTAACAATTCGAAATAATAGATGAAATCTTTCCCTATATTCACACAAAAGGATGTAAAACATCGATGCAACGTCAGACTTCCTTAAACTCTCATGACTGTCTTCCAAGTCCAGGAAGTGCTGCAGAGTCTGTAATTACCCTCTGGTGGCGGAACAATCCTCAAGGGAATGTCTGGGTAACTTTTAGATGATTGTAGTGAGTTAATTTTTAAATATTTGTACTTTCTTTTTGGACCCATAGCATAAAAGCTACATAGATTTCACATAATGCAAAAACCCTTAACATATACAGCGAAATGAGATCCTACTCTCCCAGGCCACCAAATTAGCCTTTACATAAAATACACATAGTCTACAGTCATCGAGAAAAATAGTAATCTCACTGTAAGTTCCCTGATTTTTAATGTTAGAATTCTCTGTTTATACAATGGTTTATTATGCTCTGCTAACAAACTTCACAACATAAATACAAAGAAAATAAAACAAAACTTTCTTACATGAAATTTATTAGGTTTTGACATCCAGAAACTTCAATGCATATATCTATAGAATTAGAATAAAGTTTATTCAGAGGTTTTAACACTGTTTCATTATTTACAAATCTGCAGTATTTCAGAAATGACAACTAAAGAAAGTAATATAACACAGGATTCATTGTTTGTTTTTAAATTCTATCTCCTGTTTGCTAAAGCGTTGCTCATTTTCATTTATGTGTATTCTTGCAATAAAATGTAACGGGATTTTGTTTTTATATTCTGTGGAGTGCAGGAACTATTTATATTCTGTGCAGTAACAACATTCTACACGTCACTCTCAAGTAAAAGTCAAGGACTTCTTTGTAAGCATGTTCTTTTATAATTCCAATATCTTCGCATTCAAGTACAAAGAGTTTGTAGATCTTTTAAATCTTCTAGTGATTTATGAAATAAAATTAGGTGCTTCAAAATGAATTGGTGTATTGAATGGCGAAGGAATTATCAAACTCGGTTGAGTGGTTTTAGATTACCCAACATATACAAACAAGTGTTCTCTCATTATTATATTAGTATGGACTTTATGTATTGGAAAGATCATATTGATTATGTGTTACGCATGCACATTGGTATCTGCATATTTTATAATACGTTAAGGATATTAATTTCTGTTATTTCCGAGCGAGATGATCTCGCGATAATGTGTGAGGCTCGCATCCGGGGGATCCGCAGTTTGATTACTCAACATTCCACTCTGACCTTGGGTTTTTCGTGGTTTTCCATGCTCGGTAGGTGAATACTGGTGTAACTTCTCATCCAACAGAATTTCTTTTCCATCATTTAAATTTCATTCCGTTTCCTTCATCTTCCAGGTACGTTTATAGATTTCGTGGTGTGTGGTGGTGCCGAACAGATGACGCGGATGATTGCTCAAAGGGAAAAGTACTCCCTGTGGACACTAAAGTACTAATTCTTGACAGGTCATTCACCGCCTCTCTAGGCAGCTCCAGCAACAAGGTGTGCCTGAGACTTTTGTGTCTCTCTGTGACCTCTAGTCTCCTGTAGTTCCGTCACTTCATCCCTTCCTCCTGGAGCGTAGCAGATCTGTGTAAGTGGCTGTGCGCGAGGTGTCCCCCTACCTTGTACAATCTATACCTAGTTACTGTAATTATTGGACATTGACACTTTAGGAAACATCTCCAAGTCATGGTACTCTGACAGCAATCTTCTTTGCCACTGTAAACAATCAGCAGAAATTGCTGAACACCTCCTTCTACGTAGACAGTAATTATCTAGAAACATTTGTCATTTTTCTGCTAATTACAGGCATGAGAGAGAGAGGGGGGGGGAGAGGAAGAGAGAGCTTGTTTCTAAATCAGAAAACTCGAAATAACCATTTGTACTGTTTTGTTTTTACTCTATAAAGCGTAACCCAGTGTGGCGCAATTGGCTGAGCGCTGGCTTACTGTGCCAAATGAAGTGTGATGTATTCCAACCAAGGATATAACTTAAGTGTGCTTAAATGCGACAGCCTTGTGTCAATAGATTTGCTGGTATATACAAAACCTCACTACTAATGGGACAATTTCAACTCATTGGCGGGGATACTATGAACCTGAAACTTCCTGAGGTCTTTAAATAAACGTAAGCATTGTGTTGTCATTCAACACAATAGAAGTAATGAGATTTTGAACGTCAAATATGCAACTTTTATACGGGAAAACTACATGAAAAAATCTGATGTGTTGCACTTACATTACTTTCTCTACTCTTGTACTAACTATTCTTGCAAACTCTTATTACTATACCTTCTTCGTGTTAGTTAAAATAAACATTTGTACAAATTATCTTATTGGTTATTTCCTTGTAGGTGCAAGGGGAATGTTAGAATACAGTAGGCTTTCTTCGATACTCAAATCTTTTAAAGCTTTGAGATTCCGTTCTCTTTGCACACGTAAAATATAAAAAAATGAACAATGATGTTCCATTTCACGAAAGCTTTAAGTTTTCCGAAACTCACGCACATAACAAGGAATATCTCAGAAATGGTTCACCCTACAAGAAAATTTATTGAGACATAAATTGTGTATTTTAGCAAGATCTACATTTTTTGTACAGTACGATTTGGTCTATCTGTAACGGTTTACCAGTTATGCAAAAGTCGTCCAGAGTAAATACGACTACAGGGGCTATAGCCAGAAAATTCAAGATATACATTTCATTTGTCATCAAAATATCTCAAACATATAACATTTTAATCAAAATCGTTAGAGCCATTTTCAAGAAAATCAAAATTTTCGAAAAATTTTCCATGTAAAGGGTAGTTTAGGGTGGGGCTATTTTCTTCAAAATCTTCGTGTCGTATCCTTGAGACATTAAACTTAAATACCAACTTTGGTTTTTAACCAACTTTTCGTTTTTGAGTTATGCTGTCCACAGACTGACAGACACACAGACACACACGGACCTTTTTCTAAAAATGCTTTTTTTGGATTCCAGGGGCCTCAAAACATGTATTTCCGGTGAAATCTCCACATCGAATTTTTGGGTGGAATACAATACTTCCCCTACTTACCAGTAGAGAAAGTAAACAATTAGTTTTGTGCGGTTCATGCTTTGCAAGTGATATCTCTTTATGGGTATTAAGGAGCAGTCCGGTGGCGCAGCAGTAATGTTGCAGTAACGTTGCGAGGGACCCAGTTCTATTTGCGGTACCAGCAGTGGGATTCTCCTCCCCTGGGAGGTCTGGTACAGAATGTATTAACTCTTTGGGAGTGCAAATAACACATCCTCTTTCTCAAACAACATATTTGCGGGGAAATGACAAGATTAGCATATGCAGTTCCCATCTACTCATGATCTTGTGTGGGTGCAGGCATGCACTGAATGTTTGTTTACTGGGGATATAGTGTAGTGTGAAAAAATATTTGCGCCATTTCACGTGATTTGAAAGGAAACGTTTGATATTTTCAGAATGAAGTTGTTATTATTGATCCTGGTCGTGGGCACAGCCCTGGCACAAGAGGAAGAAAGGGACAAGCGACAGAGCACTAACGCATACTACAGAGGGGCTCCTCCCCAACAGAAACAAGCTATCCAGCTTGTAGCACCTCCCAGGTTTCCAGCCATTGGAAATGCAGCACCACAAGGTTTCAGGGCGCCGGCTGCGATAGACGAGGACGATGACGAGGGTCTGAGTAGGAACACCGTGGCACCGTCCACAGCGGGACCTCAGGTACGTATATGTATATAAGATGTCGAAGGTATCAGGCAGCTGGCCGAGAATAAAGATGACGGTGCCAGAACAAATTTGGCACCATCCGCTGCGGTGGTATAAGCTTAGGTTTAAAAGTGGTGGACTATCGAAGCGCTAAGCACCTCCATCATTTGGATCCACTGTGCACCCTTTTTATTTTATGGTCTCTTAGAATGTCTCCATCTTTATGAAAACAAACTTTCTTAGTGAGACCTTACTAACTTTATACAATTACGTACCCCCTTAGTTAAAGTACTTAATGCTTTAATCTGGAACTGCCTCGCGGTCACACAAAGAGAATTTGCCATTTTATCTCGCGTAAGTTGGATCCAATTCTTTGCCCATTTAAATGTCCCTTGAGAGAGACCGTGTTCTGTTATCATTCCAACTGTCCAACGAGGTTGGAGTTGTTCATTGTAAGCAATTCACAAGTCCTGCCATTGTCTAGATCAGAGAATGTTATTTTTGAATGCCTGTGTCCTGTAATTAACCCCCAGATGTAATTGGTCAATAAAACTTTCGATGGTTTATTGATATGCGGTTTTGCATTATCCAATAGCCGTAATCGGTTTTGGTGAAGTTTTTGACTCATCTGTATTACCAAATCTTTTATACATCATGGTCCATTATTCTCAAGACATGCGATTGTTTTCTTCCAATACATTGGTAACACTGAATTTCTGCAATTAAATTTGTAGATGTATCGGTCTTCCGAATCATTGAGTATTATATGTACACGAAGCTTATGAAAACGTTTGGAGCAATGGGAAATGTTACACTCTTACTCTATTATACATTTGGTTTTCATAAATTTTTGCCAAAAAGGCCGCGTCAAATTTCAAACCTCTGAGAAGCATACGCTGTTAGCCCATTTAAGTACTTTGTAGACAAATAATCATTTAAGCCATCCATTTGAAGTTGCACAGAATTGTTCAGAATTATAAATGAATAAATCAATAAATAATACCCAACATCTCCACGGGAAAGAATGACAATTTTGAGATCGCCAAAATATCTATGTATGCGATTGCTTTTAAACTTAAAAGAAAAACTGTTCATCGATTATTTGGATATTGAAAATGTTGCTGAAATGTTTCTGTTGCTACTTGCAGACATTCCGATATTGGGTGCAATCTGTCTAGGAGTACTCCACACGCTATGATCGATGTCGATTGCATCGACAAGCATGGTCGAAGTCACTATTAGGTTCGGTTTTATGACGTGTCATAGCTTTATCCTGGCTTTCATTCAACAACGTTCACTTCATGGTAGTGTGAATTCGCAGGAATTTGCTGTCGGTCTGGGAGTCAAAGGAAGCGCTCGAGTCCATTTGAGACAGCGGAAGTACCCTTCATTATGCGTGAAGAATTAACAAATAGCTAATCTTCTTTCTCTCTTTTCAACATTTTAGCTAGCCAACGTTTAGTTTCGTTGTTCTGCGCAGTGACAGCCACATACTATGCGTCCATCTATATAGTATCCTTTAGTCAAGTAATGAATAAGTAGTACAGAGCAGCTTCAAGATGTCTCAGTAAAGTTCTGTGATAGCACTTGATAGTGCTTGAAAGAAATCCCATATTATGTAAACTTGGGCACATTCTTCGTGGCACAGAAGTAGAAGTCGATAAAAATAAACCAGAACTTTTTGCTAATGATTTCTCTTATTTCAAGTACTCCCCCATTATGTCACGCGATGTAGGAACAAGTTTCTCCAAGTATAAGGCTCTACTTGCTGTCGATGAAAGATCCTCAAAGCTCTACCATTTGCAACTGTATGTCGCTCTCCAGTGTAACTCTGCTGAAAATGTAGGCTAAGAGGGCTATCAAACATTCCATCTGTAATTATTCAAAGTAATTTTTGTTCTTTTTAATTTTTACATATTTTCGAGGTCTTGGATCATACTTTGATAATATTTAAGGCATAAATGCATGCATATTTCAAAAGTTTTTAGGTCATAAAAATCCAAGTCCTAGTCATTAACTCATGAACTCGTCAACTCAATTCGCAGTTCAAACACCCGCGTCACCAGGAACGTTCTCTAGAACGGTCATTTTATTGAAATTTTCCTCATTTCTTTACCCAATCATAATGCTGTCTAGTAATTTTTGGTGACGTTCGGGTCTGTCTATCACGGTAGGGGTTCCGGCTCGTCAGCCGGTGGCTTATTGTGCCTCAGAGCCTGGGAGGAAGGATGAGGTGAAGGTACCCTACGAGCGGTCAGAGCTCGTCACAGACAGAAGTATAAATACGGTGGGTCACTAACAGGTGCAGACAAGTTCTTCAGCCCAACGGAGTTTCAGGTCGCCACAGAGAACCCGCCACCAGCCAGTTCCGACTGAGCAATCAGTCCTCTTGGGAAGGCGGCCGGCCAACCACAGCGCCTCCACTTACCCGAACACCGTATTTCCAGAGTGCAAGCTCCATCGTAGCGCAGATCACCGGCGAATCCACTGTCTTTTATAATCTGGAAAGACCGGATAGAGAGAATGCAATGAAAGGAAGTGAAACGGAGGATGGAAGGTAAATATCCTTCCCAGCATTCGCCTGAGTGTCCTGGGAAAACCGGCGAAAAACCCAAGGTCAGGAAGGTCAGCCACGCTTGGTCCTAGGTTGGGCAAAGGCCGACGTGTTTCAGGTGTGCGTTTATTTGGAACAATTTTAATGCTTACATAATTTTTAAATGTTGGCTATACAATGCAATTCCCATTAAATAGAATGGGATAAAAAAATAAAATAAAATAAAATAAAAATCTGTATAATAACCCTGGCATCTAATTACTTAAACCAGCGCTAATATGCCATATTTTTAACACTTATTTATTCTAGACATCCATACATACTTTACAGATAACATTATAAAATAAAAATACAAATTAATATAATATATATAAGAAATTATAAAATAAGGGGAAAAATAAAGTATTAAAATTTGTATTATTATATGTAAAGGAAAAGAAATAAATAAACTACGGGAAAAAATTTACAAAACTTTCTCCTCTATACAAAAAACAAAAACACAAATTATAGCTTTTCACACATACCCACTCTCAAAAAGATACAAATACTATTAAACAATAACAATTGATCCTACACTATCATAATAAAATAAAATTTCTATATAAATTTATAAAACCCGGCTTTTTTTATAAATACATAACAACTTATAGGATAAAAAAATAAAATAAGTATAAAATTAAAACAAATTTGTCTCCTCACTACAACAAAATAAAACATTTCATACATACCAACATCACTCTCACAAAACTACAACTATTACTAAAAACAATAAACAAATGTGTAAAATTAAATTATTAATTATAAATATTACATACAATTATACATTATATTACTAAATATTGTTATAATTATACCTATAACTATACCTATAATTTACATATTTGTTACAAATTATAAAAGAACTAAAGTTCAATGGTATCCAATAAACTATAACTGGTAGGCAATTATTAAAAACAACTAGAAACCAAACATACTCAACTATATATACTGTATGTATTGGTTTCCAGCAGAATGGGATGTAATATTTAGTGCTGGGAAAAAGTTTTGATCAATTTGTGTTGTTTTACAATAAGATTTGTTTTACTAACGTGAAAGTAGTGACTGCCATTGTAAGGTTGGGACATGTTTGCCCTATTGCAGGCGTTGCTGCTACTGAGGCAGTCCCACCCGACACCACAGCCACAACAGCAACCTATACAATATCGTCGTCCCATAGACTACCAGGCCCAACAGCAGGTGGCCAGGCCTCAGCAGGTCCAGCAGCAACTCAGGAGACCCCAGGCTGCTCAGCGAGCACAGATCGCCAACCAACCCATTCAGGTAAGTGGGTCGTTGCATAACACTCGCTAAAGGTTAACTAAAGACATGCATTACCCGGAAGTCGTCTGCACTTCAAGGGGTTTCACTTTTCCCCATCCTCGTAACCTGGTTCAGTAGCCTTGAGCTTCATTCTTACTTCCTTTACACAAATATTCAACACACAATGGTCGGCCAACATTTCCTAGCCAGCCTAACATGTAAAAGGGGCATTTATACACCATCATGCCATTTCTTAGCCTTACAAATCACAAAGTCCAGAGATCCGGGTTCGATTTCCGGCTGGGATGGAGGAATTTTTCTTTAATTATAGTTGATCTGACATCGAAATCTGGCTTAAGAAGTGGAGAGTTAAAGTTAATGAACCTAAAAGTCACCACGTAACATGCGTAAACGCTCATGTCCACCTGTTACTCTTAACAATCAGATTGTTCCAGAAGCACAAGAGGTGAAATATCTAGGGATGTACATTGACAGACGACTCACCTGGAAAAAACACATATGCACCAAACGCAAACAGGTAAATTTAAAATATTCCAAAATGCACTGGCTTCTTGGACCTAAATCACAACTCTCAGAGACAAGCAAACTAATCATCTACAAAACTATACTGAAACCAATTTGGACATATGGAATTCAACTATGGCAAGCAACTCAAACATCGAAATACTAGAACGTTTTCAAACCAAAACTCTGCGAACCATTGGTAAGATCCCCTGGTACATCGGTAATAAGTACATCTACCACGATTTTAAACCCCCAACAATCAAACAGGAAATCGCAGCATACAGCCTGTCCTACCGAAAGCGCCTCTACAGCCATCCCAATACACTGGCAATAAATCTACTTGACAACAGCAACAGTACAACAAGCCGACTAGAGAGAAACCAAGTCTTGGAATTGCAGTACAGATTTGCACCCAAATTACAAGCAAATTTATGGCCAATGGGCCATACTTTGTAAAAGTAATATGTTATCATTGTTACTTATTGTTCAAGTATTGAACAGATTGTAATTTTGCAAGTGTATAAATAAAAAATAAAAAAATTATAGTTAGGCGTTGAACTAATTTCATTTAGCTCCTCCGTTCTTTGTGAAATTATTGCACACTGACCTAGAGAATTTTTATAGGAATCATACCATATGATCATAATTTGGCACAGTCCCGAGTATTCCAAATAACGATAAAACATACCTCCATATTCAACAAAGTATCTGATTTCCTTCATCTTTGCCAACATCTCCCCTGCAAATGCTGCAAGGACCATAAGTTACCCTTTGGTGATAGAAGAATCCTCGTTCAGAATGGTCGAGTCATTTTAGATAATTATAATACCGCACATTTTAGGCCTGTGTACCTCACTTTGTTCCCATATTTATTTAATAGATATTTTTCCCATAAAGCAGAAATTCCTAACACATACACCAAAATGAGATTCTGCACTCCCAGGTCACCAAGTTAATATTTTTGGTAAAAGACACGATCTGCGACCATCGGGAAGAATAATATCAGTTAATATAAAATAACGGTTCACTGATTTTTACTCTCTGTACTGGTAAGTAGGGGAAGTATTGTATTCCACCCAAAAATTCGATGTCGAGATTTCATCGGAAATATGTTTTGAGACCCCCTGAATCCAAAAAAAGCATTTTTAGAAAAAGGTCCGTGTGTGTGTGTCAGTCTGTGGACAGCATAGCTCAAAAACGAAAAGTCGATTAAAAACCAAAGTTGGTATTTAAGTTTAATGTCTTTCAAGGATTCGACACGAAGATTTTGAAGAAAATAGCCCCACTAACCCTAAACTACCCTTTACATGGAAAATTTTTCGAAAATTTTCATTTTCTTGAAAATGGCTAACGATTTTGATTAAAATGTCATATGTTTGAGATATTTTGATGACAAATGAAATGTATATCTTGAATTTTCTGGCTATAGCCCCTGTAGTCGTATTTACTCTGGACGACTTTTGCATAACTGGTAAACCGTTAGAGATAGGCCAAATTATACTATACAAAAAATGTAGATCTTGCTAAAATACACAATTTATGTCTGAATAAATTTTCTTGTAGGGTGAACCATTTCTGAGATATTCCTTGTTATGTGTGTGAGTTTCGGAAAACTTAGAACTTTCGTGAAACGGATTATAGTTGTTCATTTTTTTATATGTTAAGTGTGCAAACACAACATAATCTCAAACATTTGACTATCGCACAAAGCCTTCTGTGTTCTAATATCTCCCTTGCACCTACAAGGAAATAAGCAATAAGATAATTTGTGCAAACGTTTATCTCAACTAACATGAAGATATAGGAATAAGAGTTTGTAAGACTGGTGAGTACAAGAGTAGAGAAAGTCATGTGAGTGCAACACATCAGATTTTTAAAGTTAGCATTCTTCTCTTGTTTATAGAAATAGCTATAGCACCCTTGCTAACGAACTTAATTACAAAATAAATACATAGGATATAAAGTGAAACATTCTTACATGAGCGTCATTAGAAGATTTTGATATCCAGAAACTTCAGTGAATTCATATATACAATTGGAGTAGAGTTTATTCAGAGGCCATGCAAAGTTTAATTTCTTAGAGAGATTTGGTAACGTTAACATTAAGTTGTGACCAAATTCATTTAAATTAAGGTATAAATGCACTATAGCATTGTTTACACAATGTTTGTGCGAAGTTAGTGAAATAATAAACCATATATATACATTCATAAAGAAGCTACATGGCTACAAATATTCGACACTAATTATTTTCTGTCTGTGAAACGTTTCTTTATTGACAATCATTGTATTTCACTTATTTATCACAGTCATCATGTATAATCCCTAGTTAACGTATGGCAGTAGCTTCCAGCCATTATATTAAAGATTTCACCACAAAATGTTAAATTATATAAAAATAACCTAAGGTATATTGATTATGATTAGTGCAGAAAATGTTAAATTCTATCAAAAAATTACCTTACATGTATTGATTGATTAGTGCAGTCCGGCTAAACAAAAGGATGATATAGTGATCATTTGTACATTACAAAAGAACGACAAGATGATAATTCATGATAATTCGTATATATCACTTGTTCTTTTACTTCGTTTTAGGAATATTTGGATACATTCATTAATTTAAATGCAAATAAATAAATATTTGTAAAGTTAATATTATTAAAGCTGTGAGAGCCACGGAAAATGACGGGTGCTTCTGCTATTTTTAACTATTTTTGTTCAAGTTTTACGTTGAAATTCTCTAGAAGTCAAACATATGTTAAGCTACTGCAGTTGAATTATAACTTAAAAACCCAGTAATCTAGGGAGAAGAATAGCTCTGAGCTATGGTGAGCACGTGCAAGGTGCTGCTCAGAATGTCGATATGATCCGCCGCGTAGCGTGGGCTGCAACGATCACGTGACTGCGCATGAATGAAGTACTCGCGCCTGATACTACGGTGACCCTTCCTACAATCCTGCTTGGCGGGTAGCAACGCCCACAGGCTCCGTCGCGTGTGGGCGTCCCTCTTTGTCGCATAGGACGAGTGTTTGCTATCACAGAATGACATTTCTAACGCGGGCTGCAGTTTCACTGAAAATCTGATCTCTTGCAATCTCCACCCACTCCTCAACAAAATATTCTTGGAAAAGCTTATTCTACTAGCTGTGTTAGACCTTATATAAATTGTTTCGTTCTCTACTTCATACAGAAGTTTTGTATTCCACCAAAACTTCGATGTAGAGATTTCACTAGAAATATATATTCTGAGGCCCCCTGCATAAAAAAGCATTTTTAGAAAAAGGTCCGTGCATGTGGGTGCCTGTGTGTGTCCAAATGGCATAGCTCGAAACGAAAAGCCGGCTAAAAATCGAAGTTGATATTCAAGTTTAATATCTTTCAAGGGTGCGACACGAAGATTGAGCAGAATTTCTCCACCCTAAACTACCCTTTACATGGAACATTTTTTTAAAAACTTTGATTTTATCAAAAATGGCTCTTTAGGATTTTAATTAATATGCTGTTTGTTTAAGATATTCTAATGGCAACTGGAATCTATATTTTGAATTTGTGGCTATAGCCCATGTAGACCTGTTTACCCTTGATAATTATTGCGCAACTGATAAACCCTAAGAGATGGGCCAAATCTTATTATACAAAACTGTAGATGTCGTTAAAACTCACAATTTATGTCAAGTGATCTTTTTGTGAAGTTAATCATTTCGGAGATATTCCTTGTTATTTGTCAGAATTTTACAATACTTAGACGTTCTCACATGGGAAGTCGTTATTCATTTGTTTATATCTTGGTCATACGGAATTTCTTGCACCTGCAAGAAAATAAGCAATAAGATAATTTGTACAAATGTTTATCTCGATTAACATGAAGTAAATCGAGGAACAAGAGTTTGTAAGAATAGTTTGTGCAAGAGTAGAGAAAGTCATGTAGGTGCAACACATCAGATTTTTTCTGAAAAGTTTGCTATAGGTACAAGGAGAATATGGACAACTTAAGGGGACAGCGTCCTCTGAGCGAATACCAATTTTACATACCTACATCACTTTACAGAATTTACAATACACAAAAGGCTATCAAATGGAAATGATTGAAAATTTTACTACGTATTCACAATAAAATGACACATATTTTGGTTTATGTTTCATGATTCTGTCTGTTAAAATAAATTTTTAAAAAATTCAGATATATGAAAATTTATTGAAAAAATATTTTCCAAAAGCATACAAAACTTGGGTACCTGTTCCTCGGGAACCATTTGCAGCACACAACTGAAAAAATTCAGGCATGTTTTGAATATAGTTAGCTACTCTAGAAAGCAGAATTTTTAAGCTCAGTGTTTATTAAGCATATGTGGAAACTGAAAAGCTGTTGTAAAATTGCTTACAAATCTACACGTTATTTTCCAATTTACCAATTAATTTTTGTACACTTCCCCGATTGATGTATTTTAAACATTCTGCTTTCTAGAGTAGCTAACTATATTCAAAACATGCCTCAATTTTTTCAGTTGTGTGCTGCAAATGGTTCCCGAGGAACAGGTACCCAAGTTTTGTATGCTTTTGGAAAATATTTTTTCAATAAATTTTCATATATCTGAATTTTTTAGAAATCTATTTTAACAGACAGAATCATGAAACATAAACCAAAATATGTCTCATTTTATTTTGAATAAGTAGTAAAATTTTCAATCATATCCATTTGATAGCCTTTTGTGTATTGTAAATTCTGTAAAGTGATGTAAAATGTTATTCGCTCAGAGTACGCTGTCCCCTTAACCAATAGTCAGTTCTTTTAGAGTTGCTACACGATGTGAATATCTTTAAGATATGTAGCTTAACCAAAATCGTAAGAGCCATTTTTGAGAGAGTAGTGACATTTTTCGATGTAAACGAGAGATTAGAGTGGGGAGATTTCCTTCAAAATGTTCGTGTCGCAACCAACACACGCACACACAGAGACCATTTTCTAAAAAAAAAAATTTTTAATTCAGAGGAACTCAAAAATTCTTCTGTGAAAACTCGATATCAAACTTTTGGGCTGAATATAATTGGTAATTCCTCTACCTAGGTAACTAGAAAGGAAATTAAAAAATGTATTAAAAATTGAAGATAGTAAAAATGACTAAAATTCAAAATTTCTATCACAATCATGTACAAAATTTATATGCATGTGTGCCAAACAATATCTAGTATGTATACGAAATTTCACTTTTCTATGTAACACGGTTTTTGCAAAAACAGATATTTACTGGTTTTTTATTGTTGCAATTTTAGTGTCGTATAAGAAATGCTTCATATAAATTATTAATTGTTATAAATAACGTAAACTTTGGCTATATGTTTCTTTTGAATATGTCTACAAAACCTGGTATTTTTACTTAGCTATGTCAAACAGTTTTGGAGAAACAAATTATTGAATACATTGATTGCCATTTTTCAAAATTCAATAACGATTAAATTTCTTTACATCTAGAGTATTTGGAATACCAAGTTTTATGAAGTAATCATCAAAGAATATGTGTGCAAATTTTAGACACATCTATTAAAAATTCCACTAGGAGTATTTTGAGGACTAAAAAATATAAAAAAACTAGAAAGCGATGAAAAATTGCTAAAGTTTTAAGTGTATGACAACATGTATTTACTGTTTTAGAATTCATATGGACCACATAAAGATCCTTCATCTAACTGTTTAGGTTATTCTTCTTTAAGTTTTGCTATTCTTAACTGTTTTTTTGGCTGATTTAAATATATTTAATGTATTTGGTGAACTCTGCTTTAATCTTTTCTTGTCCCTAACATTACTAATTCTTTTACTAACTGGAGCTACTTTTCTAGCTGTGACACTTTCCTTTACATGGAGAGTGCCTCACAACCCATATTGAATACAATAATAGCTAAACTCACTGCAATTCGCAATTTCTTACCAAAAACAAAACTGATCAAACTGCGTAAGCTTTCACGGCCGGTGTCATAATGTAGAAACTGATTATCCGGGCTTGTGGGCCGTGGTCTAATCAGGAAACTCCTTACAGACGTTTCGTCCGAAGCTGCGTCGAACATCCTCAGTGGCGTTGCCTTAACACTCGCTTAGTCTCGGCGATGACTGTCTCAGACTAAGAGAGTGTTAAGGCAACGCCACTGAGGATGTTCGACGCAGCTTCGGACGAAACGTCTGGAAGGAGTTTCCTGACTAGACCACGGCCCACAAGCCGGATAATCAGTTTCTACATTAAAAACAAAACTTCTCGTATAAAATTCGGAAAAACAGAACCACATGGTTATCTGGTTACACAGAGAAAAATTTCGCCATACTTTAGCACTATTTTACCGAGATGAATATTTGCAGAAAATCCCACAAGATGTCTCTGCTTGCATCCACCAGCGATAGTCTGATATAAACTTCAAAATTGTGCGCGATTTTGTCGGAAAGGGATAATGGAATGGAGCCACGCCCACCCGCACATGAGCATTTCAATCATGACGTAACAGCATTTTAATTCTGAAGGTATAAGGCATAGACAATTTTAAGGCAAATGGTTGGGTTTTCTATCATTTTCCCCAAATTTCACCGATGCCTTCCCACCACACATACCTTTGACATACATGTGTTCTAAATGTTTGTAGAAATATTTTTCTATCTGTTACGGTTTACCAGCTATACAAAAGTCATTGAGAATGAAGAGAATGTCAGAGGATATTCCTATAAAATTCAAGACATACATTTTGTCATGCATCGTACATTTAAATATATGGTATATTAATCAAAGTCGTTAGCCATATTTGAGAGCATAAAAAATATGCAAATTTTGTACGTAAAACGTCATTTGGGATGAGGATTTTCTTAACTATTCCACCCATACGTGACTTGGTTAAAATCAACCAATCATGTGCATAACAATTTCAAATTTCAACCAATGACAGACTTGATTAGCAAAAAGTTTATCACATTTCATTATCACTTCCTCTGAATTTTAATTATCTCCTCGTCTTCTTTTCTTATGTTGTGATGAGGTTGCAGAATCTAGCTGCACTGCCCTACAGATGCGCAACAGCTTACATAGTTTGACGCAACTGAGCCGCTAGGTTTAAATGTAAAAATCTGATGTGTTGCACTCACATGACTTTCTCTACTCTTGTACTAACTATTCATACAAACTCTTATTCCTATATCTTCTTTCTTGATAGTTGAGATACACATTTGTACAAATTATCTTATTGGTTATTTCCTTGTAGGTGTAAGGGGAATGCTAGAATACAGTAGGCTTTGTCTTTGCACACTTAACATATAAAAAAATGAACAGCGATGACCCATTTCACGAAAGTTCTAAGTTTTCCGAAACTCACACACATAACAAGGAATATCTCCGAAATGGTTCACCCTACAAGAAAATTTATTGAGACATAAATTGTGTATTTTAGCAACATCTACATTTGTTGTAGAGTTTGATTTGGTCTATCTCTAACGGTTTACCAGTTATGCAAAAGTCGACCAGGGTAAATACGACCACAGGGGCTATAGCCAGAAAATTCAAGATATACATTTCATTTGTCATCAAAATATCTCAAACATATCACATTTTAATCAAAATCGTTTGAGCCATTTTTAAGAAAATCAAAATTTTCGAAAAATTTTCCATGTAAAGGGTAGTTTAGTGTGGGGCTACTTTCTTCAAAATCTTCGTGTCGCATCCTTGAAAGACATTAAACTTAAATACCAACTTTGGTTTTTGACCAACCTGTCGTTTTTGAGTTATGCTGTCCACAGACTCACAAACTGACACACAGACACACACACACGGACCTTTTTCTAAAAATGCTTTTATTGGATTCAGGGGGCCTCAAAACATGTATTTCCGGTGAAATCTCGACATCGAATTTTTGGGTGGAATACAATAATTCCCCCACTTACCAGTAGAGAAAGTAAAAATAGTTGACTCGCTTCGCTGAAGCATCTAATATTGAAATAGATTAAATAATTCGAAGAGGGAAACCCTAGAACACAGAATACAACAAGGAAATATGAATTCTGTTAAATATAAACTGCGTGCGCAAGCAGGAAACTAGGCCAGTGGTATTTAATCTTGTAGGCTGTGCCATGGACGCTGATGTATGCCTTTTAAGGGGTTAGTAATTACAATGCAGCATTTAAATAATATTTCACAGGCTATATCATCTTTTAATACCTGAAAAGGTCTTAACAAATGCAACTCATGATGGTCAAATTTTCTAGATAAATTGACAGTCCCTCGTGGCATTGTATCCCCGTATTACGACCTTGCAAGTGGAAACCAAATTTGGCACTTCACCCATCTTTCGTTATTGAGTTACGTTGTATAAGATAGGCAGACACACAGGCGTGCGCGCACAGAAAAAATCTTGTAGATTCAGAAAGAAATACATACATCCAAAACTTTTATTTTCAGTGAAATATCTGTTATAACATTTTTGGGAAAAAGAATTTGCAATTATGTAAGTATATTCTACATGCTAAATCACTAAGCACAAAAATAAAAAGAAGTATTTCACACACAAAGAAAGAAATAATGTTTAAATTCCACTACACATATAGTAAATACAGGATGAATTTTATTTGACCGGAAAGCTCGCCATGAATATTTCATTGCAAGATTTGAGACCCTTGAACATAGAAAGCTACTTCTTACCCATAGAACGTAAGTAGAGTAAGTAAATATTGCAATCCATACAAAATTCGATACTGAGATTTCTCCAGAAATGTACGTTTTGAAGTGCCTTAATTGCATGAAAAAGCATCTTCAAAATGACCCACGCGCAGGAACAGCATGTATACTTGCATGAATAATTAAATACACACATATATTTAATTTTATGCGAATAACCTTTGAAGATTTATTTATTCTGAATGAATTTTTATTAGCCTAAAAAGGGCATTTAAAAACGACAAAAAAGGCAGAAAAACAGAATAAAATCCGCTATTTTGTGGCCTGTAATGACCCGTAATGTCATGTTGGACCTCATCTTCAGGATGTTTCCTGAACTTCTTACCCTAGCTGTAACTATATCACATTCCAATCCGACATTTCCTCGTGACTGTGAGGTGCATTTCGCGACATTTCGTTGCAGCCAATCAACGACCACAGATGGGATGACGTAATTATCACGTGAGCAAGCAGAATAGCGCGCCAAATCAATGGTTAAGTGTGGGTAGCTCATCCCTGCACGTGCTGTTACATTGTCTTGAACATTAGGAAACCAATTCAGAGAAAAAGCTTTTGCACGTGTAGATGAGAAACGTGATCACGTTAACGCTGTAAAGAATTGACATTGCTCCTCCTAGAGCTGTGATTGTGTCTTGGAAAAGTGCACCTTCAAAACGTGTATTCAGTGTGTTTCATATGCGAAATCAACTTCAATTCGAACAACGTGACCCAAATATCAATACAAAGTTACCTGGATACAATGCCAGCATCTAAATATGGTAAGGAACATCGATTAGAATGGTTTTTAGGCATTTTTGGATTAGTCGCTGCTTTGATAATTTCTGACCCCATTTCCATGGATAATCAAGTGTTCTGTGTCACGTGTAACACAGTAAGGGTAATCCTTAATATCAAATCAAAATTAATTATTTATTTATATTTATCACGAAGTAATTTATGTTTGAATCAATCCTGCATAGAGTTGTAAAACTACCGTAGACCACCATAAGCAAGTGTAGACTACGGTAGTTTTCCTGGTAGAATAATTGGTCAGTTAATAGGCTACGTGCATTACCTGTACGTTAGGTGTGTTGCATATATATATCGGGCGTTCCCTCATATCGGTCATCTTGTTTACGTGTTTAATCCTGTTTTACTAGATTCCTCTAGAAACCGGAAGCGTTGTACTTCTAACCTTCTTGAAGCTGAGGGAGGGTATATAAAGAGGCGCTTAACCTACGGAACCTTACTGTCTTCAAAAACATTTGGAAACTACCCTAAGTATATTACAACAGATCGAAGACACTGATAGTGATCACCATAATGTTGTTTTGAACCGAAAAGTACAATTTTTATTTTGATCACACTGACCAAACTGATGATCACAGCTTTTGGTGATCATTATGTTTGAATTTCTCATTAAAATTTCTTAATTCGTTGTATTTTGTATTGTTTCTTTCCCTACCAATATTACTCCTAATCCTACCATTTACTACGTCATTTATGTAGTGTACGAAAACTACCCAACCGGAGTTCTGGTAGAGTGCAGCTCTAATCCTGCATAATGTTAATTGTAATAAGAATACCACTTTAATGATATTTTTACTAACATTTCATAAATGATATACAGCTAAGTATGAAATCGTATTAGTGTCTAAAATTCGTACATGTGATAAACAATTACTTACTACTGTTAAAACACCTTCTTTCTATTCTTGGTAAAATTAAAATACACACATTTCCAAATTTTAAATTCATTTTTACTAGAAAGCGATGGCTTGTTCTTGGAATTAAGTAATCCACTGTAAAACTATAGTATATATGCAGGTTGTATTGACATTACCGTGTCTTATAAATGGTAGGTATGTTATAAACTTAATATATTTTTTCCTTTCTTTTTTCATTTACTAACAGCGTTTGTATCTAGGCATGTTCATTATACATATCTCAATACGATGTGTACACTTCTTGAAACACTATTTCTTAGCAAAGAAATGAGACAAACACAATTTTCATTTATGATTCAGAAGGCAATGGAAACCATACAAACGCGTACTTCTTGTTTATATACGATATAGGGAGTGTATTTATGGTTCGATGAGCGCAAGTAGGTACTAAAATACAGGTCTTTAATACACATGGTAACCGGTTTGGCGGACTCTCTCCACTGCAGGAGAGAGGCGAGAGTTGCCGAGAATGTTTTCGTCAGAGGCGCACTAAAATCCTTAGCTTATATATATATATATATATATATATATATATATATATATATATATATACTCGTAAAAGTCCAACTAAGAAAGTGCATTTAAAACAAAACACAATAAATAGAAAATTAACATTATAACTGTAGTGTAGGCACTTCAGGTAGAAACATTAACATATTTTGTTCTTCCCAGTTTGGGTAACATCAAGTTCAAAGACAAATTACAACAGATTACAGATTTTCTATTTTCCCCATCAAAAGCTATTACGTGACACTGCTACCTGACGAGCACATTGCGTAAACATTGTGTAAACATGTTATGCACTAAAACTATTCTAAAATACATATGATAGTCCTGACTAGGCTATTTACAACACAAATATACAAAAGGAAAGGATTATTTCTGGTGCTATAATTTTACAAATATATCAATAGAGACAATTTACAGAGCTCAACAATAGAGTATGTAGATCAATATTTCGCTAGTATATTAATCAAACCCCTAGCGCAACAGCCCATGAAAGGCCAAGGCTTGCCGCCCAGCCGTTGCGTTCCCCACCTCTACCACTACAGGAGTCATTGGTGAGGTGCAGTACTGTAAGGTGGTACGTGGTCAGCGCCCCGAGCCCTCCCGAGCATTTATACGGCCTTCTCGACCTGGGGCCGCTACTTCTCCATCAAGTAGCTCCTCAATTGGTCCCTCCGGGAGCTAACGAGACTGAGTGCACCCCGTGCCAGACCTCCCACAGGGGATAAAATCACCATACTGGTACCGCGGATCGAACCCGGGTTCTCCGTGCCAGAAGCAAGCGCGCTACCAACTGCGCTACGGAGGCGGATCTACTCTTATTAATTCTTGTTGAAAAGTAAGTCCAAGAAGCTTCAATCGAGATTAACATTTGCAAAACTACACTTATTACATATTTCCTAATCGATATTTACAATAGAAATACAGAAACAGAGTAAGCTTAAGAGATAGTCCAATATTTGAAGAACTGGTCGTTGTGTGATGTCTTTGAAATTTCGTACTTTTTGCATAACCAAGAGAAAAAAAGGAATGACGACTTCCCGTTTCAGAAAGATGTAAAAATTCAAACCAGTAATAAGGAATATCATGGAAATGGTGAGTCCACGAAAAAAACATATATGAGTTAAATCGTATGCTTTTAAGAGATCTGCATTTTTATGTAGCAAGATTTTGTCTATCTCTTACGGCTTACAGTTATGAAAAAGTCAATCAGAATGAAGAGTGCTTTCGAGCCTACTCCCATAAAATTCAAGAAGTACATTTAATATGTCATGAAAATAGCTTGAACATATAGTAATTCAATCAAAGAGCCATTTTTGAGAAAACAAACAATTTTGAAAATGTAAAAGTTAATTTGGAGTGGGTGAATTTTGCTTAAAATCTTTTGTCGTATCCTTGAAAGACGTTGAACCTAAATACGAAGAGAATACAGTAGGCTTTAGCAATAGTCAAATCTTTTAAGAACTGCTCGCTGTGTGAGGGCTTTGAAATTCCATTCTATTTGCATGACGAGGAAAAACGAATAAGGAATAACGACTTCCCATTTGAGAAAGGGAAAATTTAGACAAGTAACAAGAAATATCTCGGAAATGATTAACTCACAAACAAAGGTATTTAACGAGGTGCACATTTTTGTTTAGTAAGATTTTGTCTTATCTCTTATGGTTTACCAGTTATGCCACAAAAACACCTTAAATATGGCTAGTTTTAATCAACGTCATTAGAGCTGTTTTTGAGAAAATCAACATTATCAAAAAATGTTCATGTAAATGATAATTTGGAGTGGGTAAATTTTTCTGAAAGATTTTGAAAATCTTTGGAAGACGCTGAACCTTAAATAATAAGTTTGATATTTAACCAACTTTTTGTTTTTGAGTTATTCTGTTCTCTCTCTCTCTCACACACACACACACACACACACACACACACACACACACACACACACAGAGAGAGAGAGAGAGAGAGAGAGAGAGAGAGGCCATTTTATAAAAGGTGCTTCTTTTGGATTTGGGGATTCTCAAAACGTGTATTTCATATGAAATCTTGTATGAATTTTTGGGTGGAATACAACACTTCCTCTACCTTACTGTGAATACGTAGTAAAGAAAGTAAAACAGAGGATAAAAGAGTACACTTACTATATATAAGTAGAAAATGTGAAGAGGAAAGTTTTCATATCTTATTTCTCTAAAATTCAATAGCTATTTTGGCAAATACTCTACAAAAGCAATAAGATCAATCCTAATAAGTCAAATTTGGTTCAAAATGCTGGGCATAAAACCCCTACTGCATATTTGCAAGGACAGATAACAAGACATAAAACGAGCTGTTAATAGCTGGAATGCGCAGTTCATCCATGTTTTCAATATCAAGTTCATGACCTTCACAAGGATCAGGGGTGATAACTTTAAAAAAGTGACAGATGAAATGTTATCTCAGAATTTACAGACACAACAAGGCTTGTCACATTCCTTGTGCTAGTGATGGAAATTTCTCTGTCAAGTAACTCATTTATTTTTTATCCCAATGATTTAAATCATTTCATATAATCCCATAATTATGTATACTTAATCGCGACAACACTTATTTTAAGTTATGTAAACCGGACTTGGTTATATGCAGGATAGAAAACACCGTTGATTTTTTGTTTTTTCATTTTTGTTTAACACAAGTTTCTTCTTGTTTCCTTCGGGGTTTGCTAAGACAGACCTCATATGTTCTATTTACGTGACTTTCTATAATCACTATCGTTTATTTACGAGGGATGACCCAGAGGTACCCGGCCTGGCAAAGAAAGCACAAACATTTTGTGAGAAATCATCTTTATTTCTCTACATAGTCTCCATTCAGATCGATACTCCTTTCCCAGCGATGGTCAATAGCTTCGATACTATGTTTATTGTGAGAACCGTCGAGCTCTGCAAAATAACATCAACTGCAGACTAACTCTTCATTCTTGGCAAATCTATTACGACCAATCCATTTCTTCAAGCTTAGGAACAGAAAATAATTAGAGGGGGCTAAACCTGATGAATGGTGCACGAGAAAGCAGTTCGAACTTTAACTTGTTGATTTTGGCAATGTTGATAATCGATGTGTGAATTGCTGTATTGTCTTTATAAAACAAAACTTTCTTTTTCACTAAATGCGGCCGTTTGTGCTTGGTTTCATCACTCAAACGCTGCCACAAGTTTGCGTAATACTCGCCATTGATTGATTTTCCTTTTCCATGATAATTAAAATTATTGCACGTGCATACCAAAAAACTGACGCCATGGCCTTGCCGGCAGATGGACCTGTGACGGCCTTCTTTGTAGCCGATTCTCCCCTTACATTCTACTGTTTCGACTGTTCTTTCGTCTCAGGTGTGAAGTGATGGACCCAAGCTTCAATCCATGATTATGAATCGACGCAAAGGCTCAGCTTTATTGCGCTGAAACATCGACTCCGAAGAACTGCTCTCTCTTTCACCGCCACATTCGCTTACATGAGCGAGAATGACATAGCACGGAGTTTTCTTGAAATTCACCTTTTCTTAGACAAGTCCACCCGGCGAACAGTTTTCTCAAACAGTCTGAAATAAGTATTTCTCGTTTTAGGCGTTTATTTACAATGTCCTGAATATAAAACATAGGTTTAGTTAAGATTACCAAATCAAGTATTTTTGCTAGAGAGCACGTATGGTATTTTGAACCATGCGACTGTTTTACGCAATTTATGCAATATAAAATGCATAATAAATAGCAGTACTACTACAAGAGCAGCAGACTGAATCAACAGGTACATTCCGGTGCACGGAAACTTTCCGATATGAGGAACAGCTGTTTAGGTTGGTAGTGAAAGGCACCACGCCCCCAGTTCAAATCCCTGTCAGCGATAGGAAGGCGTGCGCCTGCCCTTTGTTTCGCGGAGGTGAACCAGAAACCCAGACAGTTTAAGAAACATTGAAACATAATTCAGAATGTGTCTCATCGGACTTTGATTATTTTATCAGCGGTTATTGAGGATAGGAGCAAACGCCAGATTGCCAATCCTTTTCGAAAAACGAACCGGCTTGTGTAGTTATCTTGGGAAGGGAATGGGGGATGAGGCGGACTTATCTGTTTTATTATATGTGTATTAACTTGAACTACACATTGCGCATACTTATTTCGAAACATGTCATTTCATTACAAAATAATTTAAAGCAGTAACTTAAGCTCTATATACACAAAATATACCGAGCATACAAAAGCATGTTTTCGTCACATAGACAAACATAAGGGGAAACATAAGACGATAATGTTCTAGTAATTAATGCACGTGTCCAGTATCCCCGTTCTCGGTATTTCTTCCACCAGTTTGAGGTAGTTCACTCCATATAGTTCCGCAGCCCTTGCAGGGTTATCTCCTTGTTCAAGAAGCGCAATTACTTTCGGCTTGTTATCCAAATCGTTTGCTCACTTCAAGTGGCGTGCATAGTATAGAAGACAATATATTCAACAAAACTGTTTGGTGCGACCCGCCCCTTGTCCTTCTCGCTGGTTCCTGTAACCGAATCCCAGAGCTATGACATCAAACCAATGAGCGACGGACACAGCCAGGAGATGATGGTGACAATCGTTCCACTCGGGTTAAATTCCTCCCTACCTCTTCCTTTGCATTACGCACCTCGGCCACGCCCCTTGTTCACCGGTCATTGCTTGTGTTATTGGACTTTGATACAAACCAATAAGAGATTGGCACAGCCAGAACTGGTGTGTAAAGGTTATGCCAACATTAAATAAAGTAACACACCAAAAGACACTAACAGCATCGGAAAATTTCCGTGCACTGTAGTCTAACAGTTCACTTTGGTATCCCTCAGGAGCAGGAACAAGAGTTGGAGGAGGAGAAGGAGGAACCCGACCGTCTCTCACTGTTGCTGCCCCAGTCAAAGTTCGACTGCACCGGAAAGAGAACAGGGTACTACGCTGACGATGGACTCAACTGCGAGGTCTTCCATTACTGTCAGGATAATTCCAAACACTCCTGGATCTGTCCAGAAGGATTCGTCTTCCACCAGGTAAGCTATCAGTCACTCTCCTACATTGCTAGTGTCTAAATATGGAAACTACTTTATACCATACTTACAAAATACAGTGCTATACAATTTCACAAAGGTGTGATGGCCGTTAAGGCTCATACACACGTCAGTTAACTTTCTCCAGGCTGCCCGATGTGTTCGATTGTGAATTCAGAGGCGAAAGTTTTGTTGATCATTAAAGGCTTGAGGGATGTGCGCTCGCATGTGATACAGGTTGGATGGACGCAGAGTATGAATGACGTCAGAAGTACAGCACGGCCATCAAGTGTACAAACAACTGCCACTAGAAGCAAGAGTCGAAAACAACGTAACGCAGTACTTTGTGAACTAGTGAAGCATTGCCTTGTAAGTGTATGCAGACGCAAGGTCAAGGTGTAGTATAACGTGACTGTTTTGTTTCTTCTCGCAGTGAGCTGCAGACGTGGAGTGATAGTGTTTATATGACGCTTGTAGGTTGTGCTGCAGTGAGGCGGTTTTCATGGTCAGGCTGTACCTACCTGCAGTTGTTTACATGCGCGAGCGATAACAGTAAACTTCATGTGCAGTATACCTATGGAGAAACGCACACCCCTCCGGCCTTTATTGATCATGTCTGTACAGCACTATAATTGAACCGGTGGTTCTCCCTTGCCCTCCTCTCTCCCCTATGTTTTCAATATACAGGTGGAGTGCGGGAACGGGTGACTTCAATAATGCAACTGAACTGAGCTTTAGGTGCAAGTACTCGTGTTCATCTGCAAGCTGAAACATTGTCATTTATTATTTACAAGTGATAGCACTCGTTTCTTGAGGGTGGCGTCCTGTAAATTACTTTGTTCTCTGCGTACACATTTCTGCAGTCATGAACGCCAGTTTGAAGTAACTCTCCAACCAGCCGTGGCTCCGTCCTGAAGAAACCACAGGATAATTTTCAATGTCGTTGGTGAGAAACGTTTCAACCGCTCTGACGTGCCGTTAGGAATTCACAGTAACTGTGTGGCCGGTATTATCTTCAATTCGACAACACAGCGCACTTTACGGTCACTTTTTCATTGTGCAATGGCCGCTGCTGTAGGAAACGGGGGTTCTCTGTAGTCCAGTATCAAATGTTTTGTTTACTCACATAACCACTGGTGCAAATGTGCATCGTCAGACATCTACACGTTCTTATGAACATTTCATCTTCTTGACATTTTGCTGGAGAACCCTTGAGAAGACATAACTATATTGGCATTACCGGCTTTGAATTGTTAAATGATCTGAACTGTGTATGGTAAACAGCTTGAGATATGAAAACAATATTCTGGCCAACGTGTTACAATAACTTACTGAAGCAAAAGGTCACCAAGCAGAACGCTGAGGACTCTTCTGAGTGGCGGGATTGTGCTTCAGTGGTCTCTGGCGTTCCAACAGTTCTTCTTAGTCCTAGATGATTCTTGTGCAAGATAGAACCTCTTGAGTGGATTTTTCTAGCCCATGTTTTCACTGCTTGGACTGACGGAACAAGATCATGACGCCGGAATTCTGCATAAAAATTATGGTTTCTACGATGAGCCTTTACTGTGAAATACGATCTTTTCGTGACCACTGCTCCATGGCAACTAAATTGACATTGTTTGAGAAACAAAATAATGGCATAAGAGTGGCATACCAGCTTTAAACATCATTTAGTCCTAATCAATTTATAATAGCGCGTTCCAGCATATTTACATTATTCTCACTCTCCAAATATCTCTCAAGTTGTTTGCCTTTTCCACCTTCTAGCATGTCATGTTTTCTATCACTTTCCCTCCATTTCTGTCATTGGTTTCCCTACCTGTCATTGTTTGTACGTGTGTGGCATGTTTCCAACATCAATAATGAAGTTAGGATTTTCCTCCTGAGATATTAGTAAAAATTCAAGCTATTAAAACGTAAATTTAACAGTGTCATGGGTAAATGTTCTCCACTTAAAACAGCTATATTCGATACCCAATAAAACAAAAAATCTGACGTGTTGCACTCACATGACTTTGCCTAGCCATCCTTAGACAAACTGTTCTTAAAAACGCTTATACTTCTATCCACTTCATATCAATCGAGATAGACATTGGCAGAAATAGGTTTCTTAATATTTCCTATCCCTCATTACTTCTCAGTCCCCAGGGTTAGACGTGGTGGCTGGTGGTGCGCCGCCTATGCGGTAGATGTGGTTTAAGGAGATAATTATTTCTTTCTTCTATGGAAACTCTACATAAGCATAAAGGCCCAGGGGATGTTCAATGTGGAAACGTTACGGGCCCCGCTGTACTCCACCTACCACCATTTCTATTGTGACCTCATCCATTCCTCTCAGAGGTTTAGTTAGCAAAATAGGCTTAGACTTAGCTTTAATCACAATCTCAATATACCTACTCTTCAATTTATAACCAAAAGATTTTTTGCTACTCTCTCCGCCTATTTATCTTCCAATTACTTCTATTCTTTCCCTCCCCGTTTCTTATCCCTTAAAGTTTTCCATTTATCTTGGTGTTGGTCACTTCAGCTTGTTCTCTTATTAATAGAATAACACTATTATTGCAGGTACATCTGATCTGTATGCCACCCAGCAGTGAGAACATCTGCCAACAGTCACAGGATTTCCATTTTGTAAACGAGTACTTGTACCGACCCATCAACACTGCAGAAGTACAGGCCAAACCAAATATCACACTGAGGTACTCTGAACGCTTCTACCCTGACTCCTACCTCGGCGGCTACTACGACGAGGATCAGTCCCAGGGTCCAGCGCAACCCCAGATCCAGCCGCAGCCCCAACCTGTGCAAAGGCAACCTGTCAGACTGGTACCCCAGCAGCAGGTAAGGTATCCAACACTTTAACACATAGTCACATGACCTTCTCTGCACACCCCTCTACAAACTATTCTTACGAAGGCTTTATCCATTTACATCATGTTAATTGAGATAAGCGTTCGGAAAATAGTTTCATTATACATTTCGATATAGGTACAAACGACGCCTAAGTCAATCTCACTGTGCCTCGCGTCTACGCCACATTATTTATCGTTATACGAAGCCTTGACCATTTCATTGGCTGCTTTAGGCCGCGATGCAAGGATGTGCCACTTCTTTTGGTAAATAACCGTAACCAATAACCAAAGCAATGGTTATAAAATGATGTAAAAACGAAATGCGTGTTTACGCTTCGACCGTATTGGCTAAAACAGAAAGAGATAGTGAGTGCATTCAGTTTGCCATATAGACTTGGTATCATGACTGATAGTCATACATTATAGGTTAGAGCAGGAGAAGCATTTGAAGGGGTTAAAATCTAAGAGGAAAATTTGATGAGCGCTCAGGTGAGCGAATCGCATAATTAGTACGGTGAAAAGATTTTCAGAGGGCACAAATTAAAGCTGGAATGGTAGGCATTTATTAAATACATAGCAAGGCAGAACTTATTAATTAAGGCTTTACGGGTGATCAGCCGTGTGAGGCTTAAAAACATTGAGCTTTCGGCCATTGTAGACTCCATGGCCTTCATCAGAATGACGGTTAGCTTTCCGCTCCCCATATATATATAAATATATAAATAATGTTACGTGGGAGGGGGTTTATTTTATTTTTGCGCGTAGCATTTCAATTAACGCAGTTCAGCCTCTCCCGGTTGCTGATGTACCGAACTCAGGACTCTTCTTGTCTCCTCATGTAGACAACTGCTACTCGAGCACAGCAAGAAAAAAGACATGAATCGAGAAATTAAGGTTAGCGATCAGCCTTCCTTTTATATCCGAGCAGCACTTTATCAAATACAGGTTTCTGCATATTTCTACCCGAGTCCCGATAGCAGTTGTGGACATTTCGGTAAGCTGATAGCACTTTCCCTTCGCTCTCTCTAGTCAACCACACGCCAATGTTACGAGCAAAGGCTGAGCAAATACAAGCATTTGCCATTCTGTTCTTCCATGTGCTGTTATGTAATATCCCTGGAAGCGTGCACTTCATTTTTTCCTTCATATGAGCTCATACTATCAAAGGTCGAGTTGGGATATAAAAAAACTGTTGTCTACGTATCCTACCTATAAAATGTCATTACTGCCTAATTTCAAAACATTTGAAGAGAAAAATTTACGAAATTAATGGAAAGTGGATATAAGAATAAAATAATTTTATTTGAATAGAAAATATAGAAGGAATGGCTTGAAAACGTGTAGAAAAAATCTGATGTGTTGCACTCACATGACTTTCTCTACTCTTGTACTAACCATTCTTACAAACTCTTATTCCTATATCTTCTTCGTGTTAGTCGAGGTAAACATTTGTAGCAATTATCTTCTTGTTTATTTTCTTGTAGGTGTAACGGCAATATTAGAATACAGTAAGCTTTGAGCCATAGTGAATTGTTTTAAAGGTTTGAGATCCCGTTCTCTTTGCACGCTTAACATATAAAAAAATCTGATGTGTTGCGCTCACATGACTTTCTCTACTCTTGTACTAACCATTCTAACAAACTCTTATTCCTATATCTCTATGTTAAGATAAACATTCCTAGAAATTATCTTACTACTTATGTCCTTGTAGCTGCAAGGGGAATATTAGAATACAGAAGGCTTTGTGCGACAGCCAAATCTTTTTGGCCTTTGAGATTCCGTTCTCTTTGCACTATTAACATAAAAAAATGAACAACGTTGTTGCATTTCACTAAAGTTCTAGGTTTTCCGAAACTCACACACATAACAAGGAATATCTCCGAAATGGTTCACCCTACAAGAAAATTTATTCAGACATAAATTGTGTATTTTAGCAAGATCTACATTTTTGTATAGTATAATTTGGTCTATCTGTAACGGTTTACCAGTTATGCAAAAGTCGTCCAGAGTAAATACGACTACAGGGGCTATAGCCAGAACATTAAAGATATACATTTCATTTGTCATCAAAATATCTCAAACATATGACATTTTAATCAAAATCGTTAGAGCCATTTTCAAGAAAATAAAAATTTTCGAAAAATCTTCCATGTAAAGGGTAGTGTAGGGTGGGGTTATTTTCTTCAAAATCTTCGTGTCGCATCCTTGAAAGACATTAAACTTAAATACCAAGTTTGACTTTTAACCGACTTTTCGTTTTTGAGTTATGGTGTCCACAGACTGACAGACACACAGACAGACACACACACGGACCTTTTTCTAAAAATCTTTTTTTGGATTCAGGGGGCCTCAAAACATATATTTCCGGTGAAATCTCGACATCGAATTTTTGGGTGGAATACAATACTTCCCCTACTTACCAGTAGAGAAAGTAAAAAGCCATGTGAACGTTACGTATACAATATTTCTTTCTTTTGTTATTTACTGCTTAAAAGTTTCTTTCTGGAGTTGTTCCCCTCGCCACTGAGTGAGTCGTAATGAGTATTCCTGACTCTGATTACTTTGCCGTAGGTGATCACCACCCCAAGAGGCCGACCCGTCCAGCAGGCCACCATCAGGCCTATCCAGCAGCAGTTCAGGCCTGCGAACCAGGTGTTTCACTCTCCCGAGGAAGTGAATATCCCTCTTCAGCAAAGACGTCCTGCACACGTGACACAGGCGCCTCAACGCTTCCCTCACGCAAAGGACGACGAGTACGAGTACGATGACGCGGCCTTCAGGGGTTAGGCGGCGGTCACAAGAAGACTATAGTGATGGGAGGGTGGCCTAGCAGTTCGCAATTCCTGAGGGTTGTTACACAACTGATGGGATAAATAAACTCAACTTGGTGTTCTTATACGTAGTGGTTTTAAGAATATGTGAACGGTATGCTCCAGTTCTTTCTGGTGGTCCGTTTTTCAATAAGAAGAAAAAGCAATGGAACCTTCAGCACCAAAGACTTGTTCTAAAATTTCCCCTAACACCCAGATGCAAAGTTTCCATTTGCTTAAAGAAGAGAAACTCAATTTTTCAGAGGTAATGAATAACTATCATCCCGTCCAAATTGAACCCAATCCCACAAAGAAAATTGAGAATGAATTTGTTTTCTATCAAATTAGTGGACACACTGTGGTGGAATAAGGTAGTTAAAAATTTAACGCTTAATATCAGAAAAAAACGAGGTAAAATACAGGAAGAATGTGCTGCGTAGTTCAGAACATGGTAGTAGCCGTTTCTCAGCTCCAACATCACATGGTTTGCAAAACGCAGAGTTCTCCGCCTGCCAAGTTGTTCTGTACGTGTTAAGGGACACTGGGAGTGAAATTTTGGTCAAAATTGTCAAAAAGTAGAAAATTGTTTTTTTACCTTAAAATGTTCCTGGAACTCCTGCATTTGGATCAGCTAACATTTTTCATATCCCCCACTCCATGTGGTCATTACGGCCCAGCGCTCTTCCCTTAACGTACACAGGATGCTCCTATATAAAAGCCTGTTTTTCTCAGAACTACATTTCTGCACATTCCAAAAGAAGGTCGCGCCTGAGTTTTGCTTCAAATTCAATGAAAATTTCCAAAAGTATTCATAAATAGCAGCTAAACAAAACTATGACTCAATATTGATGTTATCATTAACGTGAATTCCAAAGAATTTTTTTTTTGTATGAAAAAAATCAATGATTTTAAGATTAAATTTTCTTTGTTATTAAAAAAATATGTACAGCATAATCAGCAAACGTATTTGAAATATCTCTTCATACAATTGTTATCCATGTTTTATAGTACCAGTTCTGGCAATATAAATGAATTTTGAAAAGTCAATAGACGCGAGCTCTATTTTGAAAATGTGCCTATTAAATTCATAAAATAATTTATATATCCTAAACGAATTATCCAATTTTAATGAAATTTGCTGTATCTCCTATTCTTATATAAATACAAACACAGTAAAAATTTCAAAACAATCTATCAAGAAATGTGGAACTTTCAAATTTCACTCCCAATGTCCCTTAAAGGATGTTTACTTCTTCACCCGTCATGGAATACCCTTGCAACTCAACAGATACTCAACACTGTAACGGAAGAAGAAACATCGAATATGCATGGCTAAGTTGTAATGCTATGTCTTACATTCGGGAGTAATTAGAAGTAGAGCTTTAGGGTTCGTCCCCCTGAGAGTTGGTCGCCATTTTCAATTCTATCAGCTAAGTGAATAAATGCAGCTCGTAGAATGGAGCTGTAAATCACGCATTTTGGAAGCAATTTTCAGAAAATCTATGTAATATTAATGGTGCATGGAAACACCCATATGTGGACGTCTATTGATTTCGAATAAATAAAATTCATGATTTTTCATGATCTTCTCATTTAAATTAAGACTATTTGACAATATATGTTGCTTTTCGCTATTTTCTGTATGACATATTTTGTAATAATCCAGTTTTTAAGCCTTTGTTGTCTTTCACTTATACTTTTCTACATATAATTGCTCTATTTATTTGCCAGTAGAAAGTGTTTTTGGAAACGTTCAACTGCAGGAATATAGATTTGGTTTGAGCCAGCAGATTTTGTTTACAATGATTCGTCTATCTTGTATTTTGAAGTACTTTAAAAAAGTACATTCGGAAAGTAGCTACACATATCGTCAGAATTTAAAGCAACAATAAATAAAGGAATATATTGAATATGTATAGTATCCCTCCACACAGCCAGAACAGTATTTTCCCTCTGAATTTGAGATACAAGATAAACTTTTCATTAAAGGAAGTTCAGAGAACATCAGAAACTGACTATTCTCAAACCTTCCTGATTGGCAAATACGAATTTATGAATTCATTCTCACTCTTTTTATGAGTTGTACTCACACATTTGCATCTGTTGTGGGAAGAATATATCAAGTCAGCAATTCTTAAGGGAGCAACCCATCAAGAATTGTGAGCTGCAGGTCATCCGATTTTGAACATCCCCTCCGAAGGAAGGTGCTATTTAGGCGATCTCTACTGACGCCAGATATGGATACTGCAAGAAGGAACAGTGTACAGACAATAGTGAAATGAAGTTAAACTGGCTATCGTCATCAATGCACAAACACACTTCACGAAGGTGTCAACCTTAATTTATTTCAAAATTCGTAATTTTGAAAACAATAACATCAACAAAATATATTAATGTGTTACAGAAACTACCATTGTAGTTTCAAAGTGTGGTAAAGTTGTATAATATTTTATGTAATAAATTTGTTCTTATAAAATACCTTTTTGTGCCTCTTTATTTACTTTTTCCTTTCTATACTACATGCCAATGTTAAACAGAGGAAATATTTATTGTATTGTACTAATAATTCGACATCGAGATTTAACTATAATTACGTTTTGCAATACTTATACTTTACTAAAATGGGAAGTAGTTATTTTATTTATCATGCTCTGACCATGGGAATAGAATTAAATTTCAAAGCCACTGCATACCGGCCAGCTCTTAAAGGATTTGAATATCGCTTAAGCCTACTGCATTCTCCTATTCCCATTGCATCTACAAAGAAATGTGTAATAAAATAATTTATACAAATATTTGTGCTGATTAACGCGAAATACATTGAAGAATAGACGTTTGTAAGAGAGAGTAGAAAAGTTAATGTCCATGGTCGTCAGATTTTTCAAATGCTGATCTTTTTGAATTCACAGACCCTCAACAAGTATTTTCACTATAATCTCGGTCTTGAATTTTTGGGTGAAATGTACTATATTCACTACCAACGAAGTGTGAGAACAAATGAAAAAATTAAAAAGCAAGAATATAGATGGAATACCAGCATGGAGTTTAAATGAAAACAGACTAGGATCACTAGTTAAGTTTATAATAGAGACATTTGATGGAGACTGTGTGCCAAAGAGATCGTCTCTTTAGTGTGGTGGTAGCGCTGTTATTTACCAAGCGGCGGACACGGGTTCAATTCCCGGTACCGGCGTGGGGATTTTCTCCCGCTGGGAGACCTGCTCCGTGGTGCACTCAGCCTTGTTAGGTCCCTGAGCGGCCAATTGAGGAGCTACTTGATTGAGAACTAGCGGTCCCAGGTCGTGAAGACCGCATAGCCGGCCGGGAGGGATCGGGAGGCTGACTACGTCACACCTCCAGTGCCACATCCCAATCATGACGCCTGTGGCGGGCAGAGGTGGGAGACGCAGCAGCTGGGCGGCAGTTTCCTTGGCTCGGAAAGGGTTGTTACGCCGCGGGAGTAGTTAGTGCTAAATGGCTATTGTAGTGCCATTACTTAATAACAAGGGAGATGTAAATAACGCAGCAAATTAGGGGAATAAGACTATTATCCGTTCTAGAGAAGATTTATACAGGGATTTTGGCGGAAAGGGCGAAGATGGGCGGAAGAAGAGGGAAGTTAATCTGACCTCCAAGCGGGTTTCAGGCAGAACAAGACAACAGTAGATAACATGTGATAAACTGATGACTACATAAGCATTTAGCAGAAAAGAGGAATATTTTCAAAAGGCTTTCAATGCAATTAATCGGGTAGCATTATGTCAGTCACTTTATTTATGTTCTACAAAGAATGTCCAGTAACGAGTTGTGTGTAAAAATTGCTAATAATGAACCAAGAATGTTAAAAAAAGCATAGGTATAGGGCAAGGTCATAAATTAAGTCCTGTGCTGTTCAATTTGTTTACAAAGGATATTATGGAAGCAATTAAAGTGGAAAATATGCATGTTGCAATAACTCATAACTATAAAATACCCAGTATGCTATTCACAGATGATTTAGTAGCTGGATGTATAGCCAATATAGGAACAATTCGGTCGCGTTAACTGCTTCTTAGGAGTCCCTCCATACCAGTAGACTACACGGTGCAGTTGAAACTAGTAAACAGTATTGGACGGACATTCAGAATGACTATGCGCGGCTTCTATCAATAATGGGGAAAAACATTTTTGTATTGTACGTGAAAAACGGTTTTGTTTAATTTGTGATTATTTATTACACCGTGTATCTCATTTTAATATTAGATGCCATTTTAAGAAAACATCTGTTAATGAATATGACAAGATCGTTATATTAGTATGTTTGTAAATTTTTTTAAACACATAATAATTGTTATTATTACTACTTATTATTTACTTTAATATAATCTTTATCACGTTGTATAACAATTAATCTTTGCAGGACGAAAAGAAATATACTTCCTGTGCTATCACAGTTTTGAGCACTATAATTAATTTTATTGTGATATAAGACACACTCGACAACTGAGGAATTGAAATCCCTGTTCTCCAAAAGACTCAAGAAAAAGAAGCCGTCACACAGTTCCAACGACATGTGTGTTTCTTGAACTAAATGATTTAAAATATTTGCACAAATGGAGCTCATATTTACTAATACAATGTGCTGTGTATTTGCGCAGGCAAACAACGTTGTAGGTGAATGTACAGCATGGACTTGGACATCCTGTGTCGTTCCGCAATGTGATGTGGGAGCAGTTACTATCCTCCCTCTCTTTTCCTTATGGACACGCCTAAATCAATTAGTGCAATAGATACAATTCATAAGAAATGGAGAGTAACAATATAAGTAAAACAAACATTGTGATATTCAAAAAGGTAACAAATTAAAAAAGGACGAGAGATTGTGTTGGTAGGGAAAAGATGTCGAGGTAATACACAAATTTGATTATTTAGGAATAAGATTAAATAGTAAGGGTAGATGAAGCGAAAGGAGGGAAATAATACTAGCCAAAGAAAACTTGAGTTAAAGGCCATACAGGTATGTATGGACCAAATACCATGGATTTATTTGTATATTTATTTGGATACAGGTTCTAAGGAGCCCTTGGGCTCATTTCAATCCAGGGTTGCCAACCCGTAAGATAATTATGGGATGTACGATAATTTGAATATACGATAGTTCGATACTGGCGAAATATCATTTTCACTGGTTTGTCACACCAGCGAAATGAAATGAATTACAAATAGCGACACCATTTTTGCCCTCATGGCCTTTCTCCACCCCTCTAAAGCAACCATTTGATATCCTACTAATCCTTCTACCCTTTATCCTCTTGTTGCCAGTGTGTCTAGATCTGGTAATCTCAATAAAGAAGCGGCCGCGCCGTAGCCGAATGGTTAGATCATTCACTTCTTACCAAAGCGGCCCGGGTTCTATCCCAGACAACCACATGTGGGATTCGTGGTGGACGAAGCGGCACTGGGGCGGGTTTCCTCCGGGTTCTCCGGTTTCCCCCGGTCATCTCATTCCACCGGTGCTCCATCTTCATTCCATGTATCATCAGTGTCACCACCTGCGGTGTCGTAGTAGTAAAAGCGGGCGTTAAACACTACAAAAAATAATCAATGAAGAAGGCACTGTTCAAGAAATTGATGATCAATGGAGAAAACTCGGAATAAGTGATATTCCGTGTGAAATAAAGAACATGCCTGAACCTGACAGTTTGTGGAGTGCTGTTAAACACATGTCACCTTGGTGGAAATACTGATTTCAAAGAACTGACGGAGTTTGCATTATCAGTGGTTTCGTTGCCCCACAGAAACGCTTCTTGTGAAAGTTTTTTCTAAACTGGGTTTAATAAAAACCAAAATTAGAAACAGATTGGCGCTAGACACGGTAAATGGACTTATTCTGTCGTCTCAGCTTATGAAAGAATGTAGTAAGTTTGAAAATCTGCAAGCCACCGAGATGTTAAAGTTTATGTCAACAATAATTTTGTGTAACGCTGCAACAGTTGAGGAAGATGATGAACTTTCAGATGAATAGTGCGAGAAACATAAGTGCTAAATTGTAATACTGATTGAGGTCATCTATCTTGTAAGTGAATATCATAAACATCAATACTATTACACTTCCATAAGTATTATGCTGATGTTTTTATTGTTGTAGCATTTGGTTTATGATGTACGATATTTTTGAAGCCAAATCTATAATTTTGAGTGGCTAGTACGATAATTCTACTTTTAGAGATTGGCAACCCTGGTGGGTATGAATAAGTGCACAGTAGACATTTCTACTTTCTCTACCATGTAAAATAAGTAGAAGCATTGTATTAAACCAAAAATTTCGACGTCGAATTTCACTAGAGATACAGGTTTTGAGGCCCCCCAAGTCTAAAAAAGCATTTTTGGAAAAAGGTGCGGGCGTGTCTGTCTGTCTGTCTGCCTGCCTGCGTGCGTGCGTGAGTGCGTGTGTGTGTGAACAGCACAACTCAAAAACGAAAAGTTGTTTAAAACCAAACTTGGTATTTAAGATCAATATCTTTCAAGGAAGCGACGAAGATTTGAAAGAAAACTCCCTCACCCTAAACTACCCTCGTCGACAATTTTGATTTTCTCAAAAATGACTAACAATTTCGGTTAAAATGCCAGATGTTTAAAGATACATTTATGGCAAATAAAATGTTTATTTTGAATTTTCTAGCTATAGCCTATATGGTCTTGTTTACTCTTGATGACTTTTGCATAACTGGCAAACCGTAAGAGATGGAACAAATCTTATATAGAAAAGTAGATGATCTTAAAACATACAAGTTATGTCCAAATGTGTTTTTTTGTGGACTGAAGCATTTCGGAGATATTCCCCGTTATTTTCATGAGTCTTGCAACACTTAAACTTTTCTCGACCTTTTTTTTAGGTCTTGGGCGTACAAAGAGAACGGATTTTCAAAGCCTTCAAAGAGCGAACTAGCTTTAACTGATTTGACTATCGCTCAAAGTCTACTGTATTCCCATATTCCCCTTGCACCTATAAGGAATCACCAATATGCTAATTTATGCAAATGTTTATCTAGACTAACACAGGGAAGATACAGGAATAGGGGTGTGTAAGATACAAGAGTAGAGAAAGTCGTGTGAGTGTAACATCAGATTTTTTTACTTTCTCTACTGGTAGCTAGGGGAAGTGTTGTATTCCACCCAAAAATTCGATGTCGAGATTTCACCGGAAATATATGTTTTGGGACCCCCTGAATCCAAAAAAGGCATTTTTAGAAAAAGGAACGAAAAGTCAGTTAAAAACCACAGTTGGTATTTAAGTTTATTGTTATTCAAGGATGCGACACGAACATTTTGAAGAAAATAGCCCCACCCTAAACTACCCTTTACATGCAACATTTTTCGACAATTTTGATTTTCTTGAAAATGGCTCTAACGATTTTGATTTAAAATGTCATATGTTTGAGATATTTTTATGACAAATGAAATGTATATCTTGAATTTTCTGGCTATAGCCCCTGTAGTCGTATTTACTCTGGACGACTTTTGCATAACTGGTAAACCGTTAGAGATAGACCAAATTATACTTTACAAAAAATGTAGATCTTGCTAAAATACACAATTTATATGTGAATAAATTTTCTTGTAGGGTGAACTATTTCGGAGATATTCCTTGTTATGTGTGTGAGTTTCGGAAAACTTAGAACTTTAGCGAAATGCAACAACGTTGTTCATTTGTTTATGTTAATCGTGCAAAGAGAACGGAATCTCAAAGGTCAAATAGATTTGACTGTCGCACAAAGCCTTCTGTATTCTAATATTCCCCTTGTACCTATAAGGACATAAGCAATAAGATAATTTGTACGAATGTTTATTTTAACTAACACGAGTAAGAATGGTTAGTATAAAAGTAGAGAAGGTCATGTGAGTGCAACACATCAGATTTTTTAAAAGAGGGATGGAAATAAAATGATTAGAGAAAATTTTAATGGCCATAGTTTAAGCAGGAATGCTTTTTGGGGCAGATATTAGAGGGCTGAGTGTGGATATGATTCATAGGAATTAGAGAACAAATTGTAGACTGTTGAAATATTGACCAGAGTGATAAAGCCAGATGTTTCACACCAGTGTCTGTTACTCCAGCAAAGGCTTAGTCATGACACCTGGTTGGGTAGAATAAAGGAATTCATGATGAAGTCACGTTTTGCTGACATGTGCAGAGATAAGAAGTAATCGTCACCAAATTCCTTCTGGAAAGTAATTAGATTAACGATTAAGATATAAAAATCAAGGAATATTGCCAAGTTTTAATGTGAAAACTTAATTGAGTACATTTGAAGCAATTAAGCGTATTTACCAAGAAACTGAAATTCAAACCTCAGCAGCTGAAGAATCAAGAGTAGAAAAAACTAACACAGGACTAAGACAAGGATGCAGTATGTCTCCACTACTTTTAACCTATATATCGATCAAATTGCTAGACAATGGATCAATAGTACACCCTTTTATTCAAGTACATTTAATAAAAAATCTGATGTGTTGCACTCACATGACTTTCTCTACTCTTGTACTAACCATTCTTACAAACTCTTATTCCTATATCTTCTTCGTGTTAGTTGAGATAAACATTTGTACAAATTATCTTATTGTTTATTTCCTTGTAGGTGCAAGGGGAATATTGGAATACAGTAGGCTTTGTGCGATAGTCAAATCTTTTAAAGCTTTGAGATTCCGTTCTCTTTGCGCTTGTAACATAAAAAAATGAACGATGATCCATTTCACGAAAGTTCTAAGTTTTCCGAAACTCACACACACAACAAGGAATATCTCCGAAATGGTTCACCCTACAAGAAAATTTACTGAGACATAAATTGTGTATTTTAGCAAGATCTACATTTTTTGTATAGTATGATTTGGTCTATCTCTAACGGTTTACCAGTTATGCAAAAGTCTTCCAGAGTAAATACGACTACAGGGGCTATAGCTAGAAAATTCAACATATACATTTCATTTGTCATCAAAATACCTCAAACATAGGACATTTTCATAAAAATCGTTAGAGCCATTTTCAAGAAAATAAAAATTTTTGAAAAATTTTCCATGTAAAGGGTAGTTTAGGGTGGGGCTATTTTCTTCGAAATCTTCGTGTCGCATTCTTGAAAGACATTAAACCTAAATACCAACTTTGGTTTTTAACTAAGTTTTCGTTTTTGAGTTATGCTGTCCACAGACTGACAGACACACAGACACACACACGGACCTTTTTCTATAATTGCTTTTTTTGGATTCAGGGGGCCTCAAAACATGTATTTCCGGTGAAATCTCGACATCAAATTTTTGGGTGGAATACAATACTTCCCCTACTTACCAGTAGAGAAAGTAAAAAGACTACGCATTGACTTTAATGTTCGCAGATGACCAGATTAATGTATCTAATTCGCAAGAAAATTTTCAAAAGTCAACATATGCTCTGAATAAAATAGCAAAACTGTATAACATGACAATTTACCCAAGTAAATGAAAAGTGATGGCGTTCAAAGGAAAATAAAGTATAAGATCGAAACTTGTTATAGAAAATAAGATTGTGGAACAGGTAGTAGAATTTAGGAAGTAATATGTCATATAAAAGGCAAATCGACCAAAGCAAAAAAGCAGAAGCTTTTAATTATTTTATTGGCACTATAAAATATGTTTAAAAACAAAGTAAGAAGGGATACAATGTTAAGATGTTATAAAGTAATGTCAGTGCCGAAATTGCCGTATGGGAGTTGTTGTTGTAGTTGTTGTAGTGTTTAACGCCCGCTTTTACTACTACGGCACCGCAGGCGGTGACACTGATGATACATGAAGATGGAGCACCGGTGGAATGAGATGGCGGGGGAAACCGGAGTACCCGGAGAAAACCCGCCCTGACGCCGCTTCGTCCACCACGAATACCACATGCGGGTCCCTGGCCGCCTAGGTGGTAGGCGAGCGCGCTAACCGCTCGGCCACGGCGCCGCCCCGTATGGGAGTGAAGTATGGATTATGACAGAGAAAAACAAGAGACTCAAACTAAACGAAATGGAGTTTTTAAGAGCAGTGGCAAGATGTAAGAGTACAGACCACAAAAGAAATGAAGATTGTATAAGAAAAGAAACATATACAGTCTAAATGAAAAAATCTGATGTGTTGCACTCACATGACTTTCTCTACTCTTGTACTAACCATTCTTACAAACTCTTATTCCTGTATCTTCCCTCTTGTTTGCTGAGACAAACATTTATACAAATTATCTTATTGCTTATTTCCTTGTTGGTGCAAAGGGAATGTTAGAATACCCTAGGCTTTGTGCGATAGTCAAATGTTTGAGATTCTGTTGTCTTTGCACACTTGACATATAAAAAAATGAACAGCGATGATCCATTTCACGAAAGTTCTAAGTTTTCCGAAACTCACACACATAACAAGGAATATCTCCGAAATGGTTCACCCTACAAGAAAATTTATTCAGACATAAATTGTGTATTTTAGCAAGATCTACATTTTTTGTACAGTATGATTTGGTCTATCTCTAACGGTTTACCACTTATGCAAAAGTCGTCCAGAGTAAATACGACTACAGGAGCTATAGCCAGAAAATTCAAGATATACATTCCATTTGTCATAAAAATATCTCAAACATATGACATTTTAATCAAAATCGTTAGAGCCATTTTCAAGAAAATCAAAATTTTCGAAAAATGTTCCATGTAAAGGGTAGTTTAGCTTGGGGCTATTTTCTTCAAAATCTTCGTGTCACATCCTTGAAAGACATTAAACTTAAATACCAATTTTGGTTTATAACCGATTTTTCGTTTTTGAGTTATGCTGTCCACAGACTGACAGACTGACACACAGACTGACACAGGCACAGACTGACAGACACACAGACACACACACGGACCTTTTTCTAAAAATGCTTTTTTTGGATTCAGGGGGCCTCAAAACATATATTTCCGGTGAAATATCGACATCGAATTTTTGGGTGGAATACAATACTTCCCCTACTTACCAGTACAGAAAGTAAAAAATTAAAGAATATAAGTTTAAATGGATGCCATGTTAAAAGAATTAATAGAGAGCGATTACCACTCCATTTTTATAACTATAGGATAGTTAAATTATATTTGAACCTATTCGCGAGCTCTCCTTCGTTACTCCCGCGCCGGCTGCTGGCTCTAGGCCTAGGGACTGGTAATTCCCGCTCGAAAATGCGCCGGCGCCAACTCTCATTGGTATTGCTGCGTCAGGTGCCTCTGTCGTGCAGTAAACATGGTGCTTCACTTACCTGTGGAAGAACGCGTCTTTGTTTACTTCAAGCATGCATCTGCTTGCCGTGTGCGCAGGGAGTTTGTTGATAATTTTCCGAACTCAGTACCACCTGCAAGGACAACCGTACATGTGATCGTAAATAAATTTGAAGCTTCGGTTTCAGTGTTGGACAAGCAACATTCGAGGAAGAGGCCAGTGTTGACTGAAAATAAACTGGGTGATATTGGTGCCGCTTTGGAGCGTTGGCCTCGAAAATCGCTGAAAACACTGGCGCAGCAAACATGTATATCTCGATCTTCTGCGAGAAATGCTACACGCCTGTTGAAACTGAAGCCCTGTCACTATACACAAGTGCAAGCGTTGAAGCCAAATGATCCCGCTAAACTGTGAACTATTGTAACCGGTTTTTCCAATCCGTAGAAAGCGGTTTCATTGACCCACAGCTTTTGTTTTTCGTTGATGGATCTTGGTTTTATCTAACTGGACGTGTGAATACTCGCAACAGTCGCTACTGGGCTTCACGAAAAACCTGTGCTGCTGGATGAAACGCCTCATGATCAGGAAATTGGAGTGTGGTGTGCGATAAATGCTAGAAGAATAATATGGCCCATATTCTTTGATGAAATAATAAATGCAGAGGGATATCGGAGGTTAATTTGGAGGCCATTTTTCAATCGCTTGACATAAGAGGAGGAATCGTATGGTTGGTTCTAGCAAGATTCTGCAATAGCAGTTTTGGCTGCCGCATAATTAAATGCTTTAAGAGGGTTGTTTGATGGCAGAATAATTAGTGTTGATTTGTGGCCCCCTCGTTCTCCTGACCTAACGAGTTGTGATGTTTATTTATGGGGCTCTTTAAAGACTAAGTGTATCGTTCCAATCCTTGCACACTACAGAAACTTAGAGAAAACATTGTACAAGAAATCACAAGAATTCCTGCTGCTGAGCTTCGGAAAGTGAGCGAGAATATTTACACGGAATATGCTGCCTGTTTGAGAACAGGTCAACATTTTCAGCATCTATTATAAGGTAAGGATTTTAGTCCGCCTCTGCCGGTGTAAATTCCCCGGCGACTGCCGACTGTCTCGCACAGTAGAGAGGCCGCGAGAGTTGGTTGGAATATAATTTAACTAGGGTATAAAAACCAATAGGTAAAATAAATGTTGGAAGGCTACACAAAAGGTGGCACGAACAAGTTATGTAGATTGCTACAGACAGAAATGTCTAATGCATAAGGGAGGAGGAAGAAGAAGAGCAACAACAACAACTAGTTCATTGGGAGAAATGAAAGTGGAATAGAGCAGGGAAAATTATATTGAGACGTCAAAACGGCGAGAGATGGCACGGCATGATAGAACAGGGCTGGTAAAATTAAAAGGCTGAAGATTATGAAGCGTTTCAGGGAAATGTCCTTTATGAAATAAAAAATAAAAAATTATATGTGGCCTGTAATTTTGTAATGTGAGGAAAGATTCTCAGGAAGAAAATTGGTAAAAGGAATGGTCAAATCTACTAAAAGAAGTTCAAGGGAAATAGCTTTTGAATGCTAAATCGAGTAATACAACATACGTAATAAATAAATAACATCTGAATATTTTATCCTGGGTTCTGGGTTACTACACCGGGATACATATTCAATCTTAAACATTTATTTCATAATAACAAAAACCTTTGCATGTAATTTGCACCTAATTTTGGAGATAAAAACAACTAATACAATAGCTAATCAATTAAAAACATTTAAAGAAAAATATCAGACAGAAGAGAATCACTAAAGGTGTAACAAAAAATATACGAATTACAAATCTGTACTTAAACCACTGTTGCTGGAAACAGCCAACCAAAGCAACTGGTAGCCAGCATATTCAACTTCTATCCCTATACATGTTTAAAAGTTTATCTACTTAATTTTTACATTTATATTTATTTCCTTTATAATTTATTAACTATTCAGTTAATATTAATTTTTTTATATTTCTTCTATCATTTTCAACTTCTATCAGTATAGGCGTTGCTTAAGTTTATGGACTTAAGTTTTACCCATATGCATATTTGTTTAATTTGTTGATTATTCAGTTAATATTAATTTTTTTTAAATATTTTCTTTTAGCAATTATTAATTATGCGCTTTATTTATTTTCCCTATTTATATTTACAACTCACTCAATTTAAAACAGATACTTCCTTTTATCCACATTTTGTTTATTTTGTTACCTATTATTTCTAAATATAAATAATTCACTATATGTTTTAATTCAATATTATAATTTCGTTAAACTTTCGTTACTTATTTATATTAATTAACCCCACTACTTATTTACAATTAGGAGTGAGTGTGTGGTGTTTAAGGACCCGTTGACAATTAGGTCATTAGAGCCCATTATATTTAGGATTATAGATTTATTAATTACATATATACGTAGGTTAGATTCCCGTGACCGACCTTCCTGGCCCCACGCGGATTTTTAGGGTGTTTCCCAGGTCGATAGGCGAATGGTGCTAAATATAATTACATTTCTTGAACTTCCTGTACGTCCATTTCACCTCATTTTACTTCGCCTTTCATCTGCTTGATTGTTTCAGGGTTTCAGTGTTGGCGGGAGTTTCGGCGCTCGCTCTCTCTAAAACCTCGTCCTCTGGATCTGGGGAGGTCTTCGATTCCCTGACCCAAAGGGACCTAGAGCCCACGGGGGTAAGAGGAGCCGAGTACTAAACGCCGTTTGGGAGTTCAAATCTCTAGCTGTTACGGACCCCGACCACCGTTCGTATCCCCTCACCTAATACCTCCCTTCTGGGGGGTGCCCCATGAGGGGCACAGACGCAAAAGATCTTCTGTAGGTCAAAATACTAAGAGCGCCTCAGAACCTTGCCTATGTTTTCTTTTAGGCAGTGTTAGTATTAAAATGGTCCTCACGTCGCCGTCCTATCATGGTGCCCCAGGTCATGAGTTCTTAGATCTGATCAGTCATCGCTTCAGGTACCTTTTAACACGCAATGTTGCTAGCATGCTCTGCGCGGACCGGTTTTCAATTGTTTCATCAGCTGCTTTTTAAGGTTATGTCTACGCTCGTGCAAAGCTGCAGTCATTAGTGTCTTTCTGACTAATGTGCTACAAACGATCAGTGAACTTGCTTGAGACCAAGAATGCTCTTCATTCAACATATTCAAGTTGCTTTTTTGTTTTCTCTGCTAACTATAGTAAGTAGGGGAAGTATTGTATCCGACCCAACATTTTGATGTCGAGATTTTATCGGAAATATGTTTTGAGCATCCCTGAATAGAAAAGCATTTTAAGAAAAAGGTTCGTGTGTGTGACTGAGTGAGTGTGTGTGTGTATGTGTGTGACAGAGAGTGAGTGTGTGTATGTGTGAGTATGTGTGAGTGACAGAATGAGTGAGTATGTGTGAGTGAGTATGTGTGTGTGAGTGAGTGAGTATGTGTGAGTGGGTGTGAGTATGTGTGAGTGGGTGTGAGTGAGTGAGTATGTGTGAGTGAGTATGAGTGAGTGAGTATGTGTGAGTGAGTATGTGTGAGTGAGTGAGTGAGTGAGTATGTGTGAGTGAGTGAGTATGTGTGAGTGAGTATGAGTGAGTGAGTATGTGTGAGTGAGTGGGTATGTGTGAGTGAGTATGAGTGAGTGAGTATGTGTGAGTGAGTGGGTATGTGTGAGTGAGTATGAGTGAGTGAGTATGTGTGAGTGAATATGTGTGAGTGAATATGTGTGAGTGAGTATGTGTGAGTGAGTGAGTATGAGTGAGTGAGTATGAGTGAGTGAGTATGAGTGAGTGAGTATGAGTGAGTGAGTATGTGTGAGTGAGTGAGTATGTGTGAGTGAGTATGAGTGAGTATGTGTGAGTGAGTGGGTATGTGTGAGTGAGTATGAGTGAGTGAGTATGTGTGAGTGAGTAAGTGTGAGTATGTGTGAGTGAGTGTGTGTGAGTATGTGTGAGTGAGTGAGTATGAGTGAGTATGAGTGAGTGAGTGTATGAGTGAGTATGTGTGAGTGAGTATGAGTGAGTATGAGTGAGTATGTGAGTATGTGTGAGTGAGTGAGTATGAGTGAGTATGAGTGAGTGAGTATGTGTGAGTGAGTGAGTATGAGTGAGTGAGTATGAGTGAGTGAGTATGAGTGAGTGAGTATGAGTGAGTATGTGTGAGTGAGTATGAGTGAGTGAGTATGAGTGAGTGAGTATGTGTGAGTGAGTATGAGTGAGTGAGTATGTGTGAGTGAGTATGAGTGAGTGAGTATGCGTGAGTGACTATGAGTGAGTGAGTATGAGTGAGTGAGTATGAGTGAGTGAGTATGAGTGAGTGGGTATGTGTGAGTGAGTATGTGTGAGTGAGTGAGTATGAGTGAGTGAGTATGAGTGAGTGAGTATGAGTGAGTGAGCATGTATGAGTGAGTGAGTATGAGTGAGTGAGCATGTATGAGTGAGTGGGTATGTGTGAGTGAGTGGGTATGTGTGAGTGAGTGAGTATGTGTGAGTGAGTGGGTATGTGTGTGAGTATGTGTGAGTGAGTGAGTATGCGTGAGTGAGTGGGTATGTGTGAGTGAGTATGTGTGAGTGAGTATGTGTGAGTGAGTGGGTATGTGTGAGTGAGTATGTGTGAGTGAGTATGTGTGAGTGAGTGGGTATGTGTGAGTGAGTGGGTATGTGTGAGTGAGTGAGTATGTGTGAGTGAGTGAGTGAGTGAGTGGGTATGTATGAGTGAGTGAGTATGTGTGAGTGAGTGGGTATGTATGAGTGAGTATGAGTGAGTGGGTATGTATGAGTGAGTGAGTATGTGTGAGTGAGTGGGTATGTGAGTGAGTGGGTATGTGTGAGTGAGTGGGTATGTGTGAGTGAGTGGGTATGTGTGAGTGAGTGGGTATGTGTGAGTGAGTGAGTGAGTGAGTATGTGTGAGTGAGTGGGTATGTGTGAGTGAGTGGGTATGAGTGAGCGAGCGAGTGAGTGAGTGAGTGTATCTGTGAACAGCATAACTCAAAGACGAACTCTGCTAGAAACCAAAGTTGATATTCAAGTTTAATATCTTTCATGGATGCGGTACGAAAATTTTGAAGAAAATTCTTCCATCCCAAAACTTACATGGAATTTTCATTTTCTCAAAAATGGCACTAACAATTTTGATTAAAATTTCCACATGTTTAAAGACACTTTTATGACAAATGAAATGTATATTTTGAATTTTCTGGCTATAGCCCATGTTAACTCTTAACTTGCATAACTGGTAAACCGTAAGAGATAGACCAAATCTTACTGTACAAAAAATGTAGTTCTTGTAAAAACACAAAAGTTATGTCCAAATGTATTTTTTCGTGGAGTGAACCATCTCGGACATATTCCTTCTTATTTTTATGAGTTTTGAATACTTACACTTTTCTCAAATGGAAGGTCGTTATTCATTTTTTATCTCTTGACCGTACAAAGAGAACGGGATTTCAAAGTTTTAAAAGATTTGACTATCACTTAAAGCCTACTGTATTCTCATATTCCCCTTGTACCTACAAGAAAATTAGCAATAAGACAATTTCTGCAAATGTTTATCTTAACTAACATGAAGATAGAGGAATAAGAGTTTCTAAGAATAGTTAGTACAAGAGTAGAGAAAATCACGTGAGTGCAACACATTTTTTATTACTGCAGTGAGTTGAAAGGTATTGTGAAAACATCTGAAGTAATCAATAAGACTGCTGTCACACGTTTGTAGTTCACAAAACGTCACAAGTGAATCTTTCAGTACAGCCACATTTTGGTAAGATGCCTATTAAGAAAGTCACGTTGAATGACATTCATATTTCGCAAGACTTCTATTAAGAAATTTTACAATGACCCACAGTAGGGTATCTGTTGAATGTTATGATTCTGATGTCTGACAGCGTCGGTTATAGTATACTATTGTTACACTGAGCGGGATGGCTAACGCGGTAACGTTTGTAGCCCGCATTTTGGGAGATCCTGGGTTCGATCCCCGTAGCCAACCTTCTTGACCTATGGGTTGTTTCGGAGGTTTCCCCTGGTCACCAGGCGAATGCTGGGAAAGTTTTCCATATTCTCCCAATTTCCTGTTCCTCCAATTCGTTACATTAATCATTTCATTTCACTCTACATCCCGTTAGGTTTATTTCAGAGTTAGAAGTGTCGGCGAGCGTCGCGGCAGTAGCCGGCAGGGGGAAAGGGTGCGCTCTGGAAATCTCGTCCCCCGGATTGGAAGGAGAGTCACTGGTTTCTGGGCTCCCCATGGGAGGGTACAAGCCCTAGCGGGGGAGGGGAGCTAAGCCAGCCTCCGCCGGGGTGCTTCTAACTTGGAAAATGTAGGTACCGTGCCACCTGCTCTGTCGTGGCAACGTTCCGGCCTTTCTTAGGATCCATTCACCTCATCCATCCTCCCGGTGGGTGGCTAGTCAGGAGCATAGACACGAAAGATCGCCTTTCGGTCTAGGTGCTAAGTCTGACTCTGCAAGTTGTCATCCAGTCATCCAGTCTTTATTATCATTTTTAATTATATTATTGTAATTATTATTATATTATCTTATATATGATTATAATTATTATAATTATTACTGCAAAGGTTTATCTCGATTAACATGGGGCCCTAATGACCAAGTTGTCGACGGGCCCTTAAACCCAACACACTCACTCACTCGATTAACATGTAGTAGAAGAATAAGCTTCCGTAAGAATAGTTTGTAGCAGCTGTATACAAATAAACAAAGTAGGTAGGGAAAGTAATACGAATCAGTTTCTTTTATAATCATGAAACTTCTACCAATTCGGTTTTTGATGTATGGGAAGGAAAAATATCAGCCAGGAAAGTATCAACATTTAACTGAACTTCCTCAATAACAGTCCAGTTTTTACGACTTCATACATTTAATTCTGTCCAGTTTCAATCACTTGTCATGGCATAATTGTTCCCGAATTTATTATTTTTAAATTGACCAATTGGTGAATACTGGGCTAAAATGATAAGGTTTCTAATTTATCACTATATCGCCTAGGAACTCTTTTGTGTGAATATTTTTGTGCCCAGAGTGTGAAAATGAGACATTTACCTGACGATATGTGCATAACACTGTGGAGGGCAAGTCTGTGCATTTCAGGCATTTTCTGATACTTCTCGCATATTTTTCAAACTTTTTAAAAGCGTCTATGCAAATGTTGCTGCGCATATATTAATCAGTTTATAAATTACGTACTTTATATAAAAGTATACACTATTTGATAACAAATACATGAACAAAATTTGAGCCCAGGTTTAGTCAGTAAAATTCCCGGTGCGGTTTTCTCTGTTGTAATATTTTAGGCAGTTTTCACCACTTAAAATGCTCCGGGCGATTCAATTTGGATACAGTTTCTCCAATATATGCTCACTAAAATAAGTTATCCTGTTGTTAATGTAAGTCAAATGTTTAGCCACCAAACTCATCCCAATTAGATAAATACACATTTCTTGCAAAAGCCGAAATTTACAATTGAACAAAAACAGATTACCAATGTGTAACTATTTTTAATATGTTGTTGATGTTAATGTTAGACGAACGTATAGGTGCTACTGAGCTTTTATTAATCTTCGTTGGAATGAAAGTCTTTACCAAATTTTATTACGCGCGGTCTAGCATCAGTTTGAGAACTGTAAGATTCCATTACTCTTGTCACAGGGAGCAGTACGGATCTATTTTATAGATGAAACAATCAATATTGTTTTAATGAATGTTTTTAAACAATTTATTAACACTTAAAGATCATTATCCTTTTCATGAAACACTTTTACAATTTTCTTGTTAAAATGGCGGACTTCTGCGCTAACAAACAAAATGGCTAGGCACAGCGAGTGACTTCGAAAAGTCAATGTTCTTTTCTAAACTCGCCGCACTCGATTGATCTCAATCAATTGTTGACGATATAGTTCCTTTTTATGAATATCACAAAATTTCACAATTAATTAGTTAATCACTTTTCGATGTATGATTATTATTACTCGTCGTTATAATGTCAATGAAAAACACTTCTTCCTCCTTCGTTGTATGATACATGAACAGAAGAAGTCAGCCTACCCTGCCTATATTTTAACAGTTATTTCAGGGGACTTTCTATTGCCACTTTATTTACAATTTGAATCATTTCAGAGGGCTTACACAAAAATATTGCTTCAAGAGTTAAAAGTATATTTCTTAGAAAACTGATTTTACAGATAAGAAACATGAATCCAATATTTTGTTTAAAAATTATTAATATTGCATCGTGCATTTTTACTTCCTCTACGAAGTAGTGAAAGTATTATTTTATAACGAAAATTTCGACATGGAGATTTCACCGAAAATATATGTTTTGAAGCACCATGTCCCCACCCCAAAAAAAAGCATTTTTAGAAAAAGGTCCGTGTGTGTGCGTGCGTGCATGTGTGTGCTTTCCTTGGATCCAGCAACTTCTGTTACCGGAGAAAATACATAATTTGCAGACAGAACTGTATTGTGTCCATAATTACAAGTACCTGACTGCAGCTATTAAACTATTAGAAGAACAAGGTTTGGAAAAGGAGAAACAGTGGGATATTTTTAATTTCGTGAGGGAGCAGTTAGATGACCTTGCCACAAACTTGAGTTTAGTCTTCAGAAGAATCCAGACATTGAGGATTTTACCACATCTGTAGAATTGCCATTCCGAGTGAATACAAGATTTGCCCCACTGGTTTCTGTGGATGTCGAAAGAAGCTTTAGCATCTACAGAGACATTCTATCTCTTAATTGACTTACTTTTAAAAATGTAGAGATACTTAATGTCTTGAAGTACAACAGCTTCATGTGTTTTCCTTCTTCTGATGAGTGGTAATTTGATGTGCTTGTTTGTAATTCAATAAATTAGAACAGAGGAAAGAGAAATTGTTGAATTAGTTAAATATACCAGAATCTTTTTGTCCCCTTTTTTACCTTATTATTTTTACCCTTTCATTTTTACTTTCTCTACTGGTAAGTAGGGGAAGTATTGTATTCCACCCAAAAATTCGATGTCGAGATTCCACCGGAAATACATGTTTTGAGGCCTCCTGAATCCAAAAAAAGCATTTTTAGAAAAAGGTCCGTGTGTGTGTCTGTGTGTGTCAGTCTGTCAGTCTGTCAGTCTGTCAGTCTGTCAGTCTGTCAGTCTGTCAGTCTGTCAGTCTGTCAGTCTGTCAGTCTGTCAGTCTGTCAGTCTGTCAGGCTGTCAGGCTGTCAGGCTGTCAGGCTGTCAGGCTGTCAGGCTGTCACGCTGTCAGTCTGTGGAGAGCATAACTCAAAAACGAAAAGTCGGTTAAAAACCAAAGTTGGTATTTAAGTTTAATGTCTTTCAAGGATGTGATACGAAGATTTTGAAGAAAATAGCCCTACCCTAAACTACCCTTTAAATGGAAAATTTTTTGAAAATTTTGATTTTCTTGAAAATGGCTAACGATTTTTTATTAACATGCCATATGTTTGAGATATTTTGATGAAAAATGAAATGTATATCTTGAATTTTCTGGCTGTAGCCCCTGTAGTCGTATTTACTCTGGGCGACTTTTGCATAACTGGTAAACCGTTAGAGATAGACTAAATTATACTGTACAAAAAATGTAGATCTTGCTAAAATACACACTTTATGTCTCAATAAATTTTCTTTTAGGGTGAACCATTTCGGAGATATTCCTTGTTGTGTGAGAGTTTCGGAAAACTTAGAACTTTAGCGAAATGCAACAACGTTGTTCATTTTTTTATATGTTAAGTGTGCAAAGAGAACGGAATCTCATTCATTTGACTATCGCACAAAGCCTACTGTACTCTAACATTCCCCTTGCACCTACAAGGAAATAAGCAATAAGGTAATTTGTACAAGTGTTTATCTCGACTATCAAGAAAGAAGATATAGGAATAAGAGTTTGTAAGAATGGTTAGTACAAGAGTAGAGAAAGTCATGTGAGTGCAACACATCAGATTTGTATAAAAAGGTCCGTGTGTGTGTCTGTGTGTCAGTCTGTCTGTGTGTCAGTCTGTGGACAGCATAACTCAAAAACGAAAACTCGGTTAGAAAACAAAGTTGGTATTTAAGTTTAATGTCCTTCAAGGATGCGACACGAAGATTTTGAAGAAAATAGTCCCACCCTAAACTACCCTTTACATGGAAACTTTTTCGAAAATTTTGATTTTCTTCAAAATGGCTCTAACGATTTTTATTAAAATGTCATATGTTTGAGTTATTTTGATGACAAATGAAATGTATATCTTGAATTTTCTGGCTATAGCCCTTGTAGTAGTATTTACTCTGGACGACTTTTGCATAACTGGTAAACCGTTAGAGATAGACCAAATCATACTATATAAATAATGTAGATCTTGCTAAAATACACAATTTATGTCTGAATAAATTTTCTTGTAGGGTGAACCATTTCGGAGATATTCCTTGTTATGTGTGTGAGTTTCAGAAAACTTTAGAACTTTAGCGAAATGCAACAACGTTGTTTATTTTTTTATATGTTAATCGTGCAAAGAGAACGGAATCTCAAAGGTCAAAAAGATTTGACTGTCGCACAAAGCCTTCTGTATTCTAATATCTCCCTTGCACCTACAAGGACATAAGCAGTAAGATAATTTATACGAATGTTTATCTTAAGTAACATGGAGATATAGGAATAAGAGTTTGTAAGAATGCTTAGTACAAGAGTAGAGAAAGTCATGTGAGTGCAACACATCAGATTTTTTCATCTGATATTTGCACCTAAAAATCCTAACCCTGTTTATGAGAAATGAATTGTACACCTTGAATTTTCTGGGAATAGTCCCAAAGCCCTCTTGATTTATAACTAACCCCGAGGCGCAACAGCTCTTTCCGGACCAAGCCCTATCGCCCAGACGCTGCGTCCTCCACCTCTGCCTACCACAGGCGTCATGAGTGTGATGGAGTACCGGAGGGTGGGACGTGGTTAGCGCCCTGGTCTTGCGGTTTTGGCAACCAGGGAGCACTACTCAATCAAGTACCTCCTTGATTAGCCCTTCAGGGACCTAATTATGCGGAGTGTACTCATGACCAGGCCCCCCAGCGGGAGAAAACCCCCATGGCGGTACCGAGAATCGAACCCGGGTCTCCCGCTTGGTAAGCATCAGTGTTACCACCGCGCTTTTATTTGCAACTATGGGTCGGAATTTTATGACATCATATTTTTATCCTGACTCATTTTTCCATATGTAAGTTAATTATTTAATCATGTTCCCAACATTTGTGAACACAATAAACTTTTATTGGTCGTATAAATGCACATTTGAGGGCACTGGGAGGTTATTTTTAACACCACGAGGTTAACTTACACCAATATTTAAAATTTAAATATAGCAGCTACTAATGATTATAATAAATAGAAATTTGGTGTGATTATAGTTCAAGCATTTGTGCATTTAACTACTACATAATAATTAAATTACATTTACAGAATTCCATGCAAAAGGGGCATAAATTACGCTATGTATCCTGAAAAAAAATGGTACACCTCATACTTCAGGTACACTTTTCTTGTAGGATTTTGAAGCTACAGGCACCAAATTTTTATCTGAATAACATAAAGCATAGCTTGACATCGCCGGTTAAACAGAAATCCTATGTAGTTTGTATTTTGCACATAAAAAATTATTTAATTCTATATAGAAAACATATGGTAATATTTTTAAGCATTAATTTTTTTTCTCCACATTATAGCTCTACATATCATTCACTCTTAGGTTTGTCCGCGTCAAAACAAAGCCATGTGACCACTGTACCGTGGTACAACACGGTAGCAATGCGTGCAAAGAAGTAGTCCCATATTAGTAATCTGAATTTTAGAATGAATTTATCCTTAAATGATATAATATTCTATACAAATACTTAAGAGGTTAATTGACGCTTATGTAAACTGATAAACAGAGCTACAAGTCCCCAACATGCAACGCGTGTAAGTTACCTGACATTCGAGTATTTATTGTTTACAGTCAGAAGTTTCTATTTAGGATCATGGCGGACGGCGGCGGTGAATTTGTTCTTGCGTCTTCGCCGACTTAATATATAAAGCATAAGGCGGACAAACCATTGACTATTGGTGAAAAAACAATAGTGTTGAACGCATATTATGTTATGTGAGAAATATCCAACTGTTCCCTTCAAAGAAGTAGTGAAATAAACTGAATTCACCGGTGTTTCGAATACCAGTATAAACAGTGCTCGTAAAGAAAATGCTGAAACGGGAAAAGTGGTTACACCCGGGAAAAAAGAAAGCGTGTGAAATACGCCATGTAAGAATGTGACGATTTTGTTTAAAACGCAATTCGTGTAACTGCACAATTTCTTGTTTAAAAATGAACCGCCAACAATTGACAAAGTGCTACAACAGGTTTATTTTGTTGTTACTATTAATCTTATCGTCTTTAACCTCTAGTTACATGTTATTCACTCTTTAAGTTGACGGAATAAGGGATTGGTCTTTTCTATTATGTATGGCATGCACTCGCCACGTGGTTGTGCTGTGACAGTATTTCTGGCGCGAATGGCGAAAGGATACATTATAACGGTACACTGGCCACCAGGGTTCAGTTTCGCGCGGATCAACCTTAGAGTGAATACAGAATAAGTCGGAAAAGCTTTAACCGGCTGTACTCAACAAACATGGATAAATAAGCACTAAAAATTTTATATCAATATATCTTATAGTTTTTGAGAAATGTGTACCTGAAGTGTGAACAATCAAGGTTTCGGGAAATTGCGATCAAAGCTGAAGTACCATTCTTTTCAAATTACACATACTTTCAGAATGCCTGCTCCATATTCTTGCTCACTTAAGTTTTTCTCATCTTTTCTTTTCCTTTTCTTAGTTCTAGCTTTATTTTCAAGCAACTGAACTGCCCTTTTTGCCTCTGAGAGTCGACGTATACATATTTTTTATACAGGCTTCCTTCATATTCTAACTTTTATACCCATTTTTTCCATCACTGTAAGTCTACCACTGCAACTACCATTATAACAAATAACACTATACCTATGTATACATCATTTTAAAGCTGAAGAATTCTATATTTTTTAACATTAAAAACAAAAAAATCGATTTTTTGAAGTCAATCGACCTCCCAGTGCCCTTGACTATATTTTAGTGTTGGGCCATATTTGGGCCAAATTACGATCAAGAGCATACGTTTAGTCATATTTTAGTAGTGTTTAACACTTCACCAGATATTTTTGTAAACATTTCATAACGCGTGTACAGCTGACAGGAAGTTCACTCAGCAACCTTCTCTTAAGGGTAGCGTGAATTAGCGGCAGTTTGCTGTCACAATGTTCAGCAGGCCAAAGGAAGCGGACGAGTCTATTTGAGACAACGGAAGTACCCTTCATTATGCGTGAAAAATTAACAAATATCTTTTCTTTCTGCCTCTCTTGTTCCCCTTCTGGCAAACCAACATTTACTTTCCTTGTTCTGCAGAGTAATAGAAAGGATTTTCAACCAGATACTCTATGCTACTGTACAGTAAGCTTTTGTCAATTAATGAATGAGTAGTTCAGTATTGTTTGCCTAAGTAAGGTTTTCTGATCTTCCAGTTTTCTCAGGTTCTTTGTCAAGGAGAGTATGGAGGTATCTCATTTCCCTACCTCCGCCAAGTTAAATTTTCAGATTTCATGTTTCATTTTCTCTGAAAGTATTTAGCTATAACATTTTGCACACAAATAGATCCAGGCATTATTTCTTCTTGTTGGATTTTTCAGAGTACTGGTTTGAAAACCTTAAGTTTAGGAAAACCAAAGAAAAATTCATATGTGCTATGTTTAACAATTCTTTTTTTCTCGCAGAATTTCTTCACCATCAAAGGTTTTTAAAGATTGAAGCTTGCAAAATCCAAAGTTTGTTTAGCTGAACCATCTAAATTAATGTTGAAAATTTCAAGTGACTACATGCAATATGTTCAGGGAAAAAGCAATATTTGCGATGAAAAATGTTTTGAGAAAACTGCGTTTAAATTTTAACATAGCCTTAATGTGCTCCAAGTTCATCAAGATTATTCTCATCCTCTATAGCCCTTTCAATGCCTCTTATGATCTCTTTACTACTGATTTTAATGTCAACTGTTTTTTTTTTCTTTTCATACGAATGTTGTCTAGTTCACAATATACATTCATGGTCACACCTGGGTTTATACCCAACCTCTTCAAAACCTTAAGTGTAGCACTATTCTCTTCATTAAAAGTTAAAAAGGCATCATAAACACTTATAGCCAGGAACTCAGCCCCCACAAACACTGTTTGTGGTACCTAGAATAGCAAATAGTTTCCCCAAGTCCCGCAAATGTCAAAGTTTGAATTATAAGATATTCAGAGAACATATTTTAATGAGGGGGGCATGTTAGTGGCAGCAGTGGACATTTAAATGGTATGTAAATGCCCTTCTAGGATGTTTTGACACAAAATAATGATGAGATACTGTTAAACAAGCTTCAAAAATTAAATTATTTTGTTGTTTAACGACGCTGTCAATTGCCAGGATCACATCAGCGTCGTCGGTGTGCCGGAATTTCGTCCCGCAGGAGTTCTTTTACATGCCAGTAAATCTACTGACATGGAGCTGTCGTTTTTAAGCACACTTAAAAACCATCGGCCTGGGCCGGGTTTGAACCCGCGACCTTGGGATCAGTAGGCCAGCGTCTAACCAACTGAGCCACCCAAAAATTAGCAATAAACAGAAAAACAAAATTTCTGACCAAAATACCTACATACTCTCCTTAAATGATGGTTTCATCAAACGTCCTTTATACAAAGTAGAGGTACCTGCTTTCAAACAGTTCACACAGAAGGACACAACCTATCCTGTTCCCTCATAGTTGATATTAAGAAATAACTATCTGACTTGTTGTTGACAAGCTTCAATGGATAAAATGTGAAATAGTGTCAAATAGTAACAAAATATGGATCTCCATAGATGGTACCATTGATGTAGATGGCAGTAATGTTATTGTTGGGACTCTTAAACATGACCAGCCTAAAGAAACATCTCCTGATGGGTGAGACGTTGGATAGGGTAAAAACTGCCCAATCGCTGTTGTTTTCACCCCTGGAATGAATTTGTTATGCCCAGGTAAAGTAGAACTATAGAATATGCCTGTGTTTTTAACGGATGCTGCTTCTTACATGGTAAATACAGCAAAAGTTCTTCCTATTCTGTGTTACAATAAGGTGCATATAACTTGTTTTGCACATGCCCAGCACAGAATGGCTGAAGAAGTTCTAGTCTGAGGTGAACCACTTCATCACAAAAGCCAAGATCGTTTCCGTTAACGCTCGGCTTCGAGTGTGGACGTTTAAAGAACAGATAGCATCACTACCCTTTCCTCTTTAGCCGATTGTAACACATTTGGGACTTGGTTTGATGCTGCAAAATATTCCACAAACTATGGTGAGTTTGACAACTTCAACAACTTTGACGAAAGCGATTCATTTTCAATCAAAAATGCACAAGAATTGTTTTCATCTAACATGACAAGAAACTTAGTCTATATAAATTCAAATTTCTCTGTGACATCAAAGTTCATCACTTGTCTTGAAACTGTGGGCATGCAACTACTGTGTGGTGCATTAACCATGTGAAGGAAACTGGAAGTGAGTCACGGAGTGCACAGGGCGAAGTAGCTGACAAGATCAGGAGAAAATTACGTCATGTGCTTGAAAGAAATCCTAGCTATAAGACTACAATATTATGTAGAATTGGTGACATTCTTTGTGGCACAAAAGTAGAATTCAATGAAAATGAACCAGACGGCGAATGATTCCCTTATTTCAAGTTTGCTCCCATTACGTCATGTTATGTAAAAAGGAGGTTCTCCAAGAACAAGGCTTTACTTCAGCGATGCCCAAAGTTTACGAAAGAGGGGAGGATGAGTTTACCTCCTTCCAGTATACCCGTACTTTGCCAGTCTTGAACCCCCAGCCGAGCATTGTGTTGCAGTGGCGGGTTGGTCACATGTACGTTGTAATTGATTTACGAAAATACTTTCAAATCTTATGCGATAAACATGTGTTCATGAGTGGCTTGTTTGACACTGCTTATGTTTAAGAAGTTTATCAATATTTGGTGACAAAGTCCAAGTGCATAGCCTTAGAAGATACACCAAGTGATCGTCGCGTAACATATTGCGATACAGACTTTTAATATAGTTCAATTTGGAGAAACTCTGTTCACAAATATATCTAGAGCTATAGTCACTCTTATACACACTATTCTTACAAATGCTTATTTCTGTATCTACAACATTTTAATCGATATAAGCATTTTCAAAAATTCCCTTATTGCTACTTTTCTTGTAGGTGCAAGGGAACTATGGGAATACAGTAGGTATTAAGCGATAGTCAAATGTTTTAAGAGCTTGTTGCTAAGCGACGCCTTTGAAATCCCACTCATACTCTTTGCAAGGCCACGAAATTAAAAAGAACGAATAACATATTCCTATTTGAGAAGAGTAAAAGTTTTGTAAAATTCAAACCAATAATACAGAATATATAGGAAATGGTTCAGTCAAAAGAAAAAATAAGTATTTGACATAAATTTTGTTTTAACGAGATCCACATTTTTAATTTAGTAAGCTTATGTCTGTCTCTTACTGTTTACTATTTATGCAAAAAACATCCAGAATGAAGAGGTCTTCTGAGGACATTGCCAGAACATTCAAGTTAACACTCAGAAACTGCCATGGAATCACCTCTTTCTGTCCGTCAGTGGATACTGCCTGTCTGGTTGTGAGTGTGCACGTCAAGGGTGTGATTCACCCTCCTACTGAAAGATGTGGTGAAGTGAGGTTTTAGGGAACAACCGGGAAGGTCATTAGCGCCCGACCGACTGAAAGGGTGGGGTGGGGAAAGGCATAATTACGTAAGCACCTCCAAACAGTGCTGCTCTACTTGCTGACCACTCAAGAAACTTCAAGTTTTATCATTTGCAACTGCATCTCGTTTCCAGTGCAGCTCTGCTCAAAATCTGGGCTGAAGGGCATCAATTGTTTCATCTGTAACTATTGAAAATAAATCCTTTTTTTCTTTCTCTACTACGTATAGTAAGGTAGAGGAAGTATTGTACTCCACACAAAAATTCGATGTCAAGATTTCACCGGAAGTACATATTTTGAGGCCCCCAGAAAAGCATTTTTAGAAAAAGGTCTGTGTGTGTCTGTGTATCTCTGTGTGTCAGTGTGTGCACAGCATAATTCAAAAACGAAAAGTGGTTAAAAACCAAAGTTGGTATTTAAGTTCAATGTCTTTCAAGGATGCGACACGAAGATTTTGAAGAAAATTTATCCACCCTAAACTACCCTTTACATACAAAATTTTTCGAAAATTTTGATTTTCTAGAAAATGACTAACGATTTTGATTAAAATTCCAAATGTTTGAGGAATTTTAAAATTGGATGTAGCATCACTAGGGTCTAAAGAGTTCTTTCACTGACTGTAGATACTCTGCATAATAGGGGGCAGTATCAACCCCCCCCCCTCCCCTCCCTACCCTATATTGTTAATACTGGTTCAGGACGAAGTGGAACTGATGGTGCCAAGGACCTAAATAACTGAGCTCTTGATGAGGCTTTAAAAAAAAAAAACTTTTTACTACAGTCATCAACCGGACCACTAAAGTAATTTCTCTACGTAACTGTTCGCAAAACCGAGGCACGTTAAGTGTATTGAACTAGGGAAGTTCTGGTTTTATAATGTAGCTGGCTCCGTCTGTGACAAATAAAGGCACCCTATCACATTTAATTTCATTTGGGTACAGTAATTTTAAATAATTAATTACAGATTGAGTTATTCTTGCATTTTTGTGACCTCCAAATATTATCACATAATCTATGAAAACTAAAATCTCCACAGTTTTCTTCTGATTGCTGTGAATTTTTTTCCACACACTTAAAACATAAAATATATAGTGTATACAAAGTTTCAATGTTCTACATTAAATTATTAATATATGTATTAATAATAAATCACTTTTTGATATGCTAATACGAAATGACCCTTGGACCTTACATTTTATTGCATCTCTCCTAATGTTTAATTTGAGCTCATTATACAGATATAAAGAAATTGTCAATCGTCAATTTTTACTTTCTCTACTGGTAAGTAGGGGAAGTATTGTATTCCACCCAAAAATTCGAAGTCGAGATTTCACCGGAAATACATGTTTTGAGGCCCCCTGAATAAAAAAAAAAGCATTTTTAGAAAAAGGTCCGTGTGTGTCTGTGTGTCTGTGTGTCTGTGTGTCAGTGTGTCAGTGTGTCTGTTAGTCTGTCAGTCTGTCAGTCTGTGGACAGCATAGCTCAAAAACGAAAAGTCGGTTAAAAACCAAAGTTGGCATTTAAGTTTAATGTCGTTCAAGGATGTGACACGAAGATTTTGAAGAAAATAGCCCCACCCTAAACTACCCTTTACATGGAAAATTTTTCGAAAATTTTGATTTTCTTGAAAATAGCTCTAACGATTTTGATTAAAATGTCATATGTTTGAGATATTTTGATGACAAATGAAATATATATCTTGAATTTTCTGGCTATAGCCCCTGTAGTCGTATTTACTCTGGACGACTTTTGCTTAACTGGTAAACCGTTAGAGATAGACCAAATTATACCATACAAAAAATGTAGATCTTGCTAAAATACACAATTTATGTCTCAATAAATTGTCTTGTAGGGTGAACCATTTCGGAGATATACCTTGTTATGTGTGTGAGTTTCGGAAAACTTGGAACTTTCATGAAATGGGTCATCGTTGTTCATTTTTTTATATGTTAAGTGTACAAAGAGAACGGAATCTCAAAGCTTTAAAAGATTTGACTATCGCACAAAGCCTACTGTATTCCAATATTCCCCTTGCACCTACAAGGAAATAAGCAATAAGATAATTTGTACAAATGTTTATTTTAACTAACACGAAGAAGATATAGGAGTAAGAGTTTGGAAGAATGGTTAGTACAAGAGTAGAGAAAGTCATGTGAGTGCAACACATCAGATTTTTCAGTATGAATTATGAAAAATATTTAATTTCAGCTCAATGATTTAATACTTCTTAACCAGGCATGATAAATTTTAATACCCTTAAGCTCCGAAGTTCTCCTGAAAATTTCAAGCTAATAAGTTTGAAACTAGGGTCCAAGGAGCATTTTGAATAGTTAAAAAAAAAAAAAAAAAAAAATCGAGAAAACTGGATTTTGAAAGTTTTACAATATATTTTTGCACTTCAAATCCAATCCACTTGAAATTTCCCAGTACCATATATGGGACCATCCGTTGCTTTTTTAGCCTCAGCAGCTGTTTGAGAATTTTAAGTTTGCTGGCTTGTTTCTTAATATGAAAACTTTCCTTTCGTCTCCGCATTGTTCACAACATTTAGAAATTTATTGTTTTTAACTAACCTCTACACTATGCACTTTCACTAATTTATACACCGAAATTCATGAAATATTACTGTTTTACTCTAGACTAACGAATAACTTAAAACCTATTAACTACCTAAATAATGCCTAATACATAACCTGAACACTGAAATAACCTGGCAAGATTACAGAATTACAGAACACTGACTGCATTTCTCAATTTGGAAGCAAAACATGTGTCAGATTCGTGGCGTTTCAGCTCGATATATCGAATTCATTTCAGCACAGCCAACTCACAACCTTTCTGAAGCAAAATTCCCTGCAAGAGACTAAAATCAAAGCCAGTGAAGATGAAAGAAGCATTTCAAAGCTGTAGCGCCGAAGTTTAGCGAGGAATGCCCACCCGCACTAGGACATTTAAATGCCCTTCAGGAGCTTTAAAAATAGCTGATATTCAGAAAAGTAACGTGTGCCATTAAAGTACAAAATGTAAACATAATAACAAATGCAAAAAGTAATTCATCTAATTTCATAGATCCATTGCCTTAAGAAGATATGACAACGTTGGTTCCTGCTTCCTAAGGACACATTACATATTCAATAAATCTACCTTCACAATGTGTTGTTTTATGTACGCAAACCCAAATAAACTCGTCTTCCAGTTTATCTCGCATTCTTGGTACATCATTGTGGTACAAACGTTTGGCATATGTTTACTTTTTCTACTGGTAAATAGAGGAAGTAGATATTGTATTCCACCCAAAAACTCGATGTCGAGATTTCAACGGAAATATATGTTTTGAGACACCCAGAAACAAAAAAAAAGCATTTGTGTGTGTGTGTGTGTGTGTGTGTGTGTGTGTGTGTGTGTGTGTGTGTGTGTGTGTGTGTCTGTCAGTCTGTGGACAGCATAACTCAAAAATCTGATGTGTTGCACTCACATGACTTTCTCTACTCTTGTACTAACCATTCTTGCAAACTCTTATTCCTATATCTTCTTCGTATTCGTTAAGATAAACATTTGTAATAATTATCTTATTACTTATTTCCTTGTAGGTACAAGGGGAATATTAGAATACAGCAGGCTTTGAGCGATAGTCAAATCTTTTAAAGCTGTGAGATTCCGTTCTCTTTGCACACTAAACATATAAAAAATGAACAGTGATGTTCCATTTCACGAAAGTTTTAAGTTTTCCGAAACTCACAGACATAACAAGGAATATCTCCGAAATGATTCACCCTACCAGAAAATGTATTTGGATATAAATTGTGTATTTTAGCAAGATCTACATTTTTTTGTGTGGTATGATGTGGTCTATCTCTAACGGTTTACCAGTTATGCAAAAGTCCTCCAGAGTAAATACGACTATAGGGGCTGTAGCCAGAAAATTCCAGATATACATTTCGTCATAAAAATATCTCAAACATATGGCATTTTAGTCAAAATCGTTAGAGGCATTTTCAAGAAAATCAAAATTTAGTTTAGGGTGGGGCCATTTCCTTCAAAATTTATCGCACCTACAAACTGTAAAAAATTCAGCTTTCCAGTTTGTACAGTTAGGTAGTAAATGTTCCATACATATGATGTATTTTAACATTATCAATATAGGGCATTCCGCATCCCCTCAATACATGCATGTTAAGAGAAGTTAGTAGGGAGATTTGGATACAACCGACATCACTTGGGGCTTATCGAAGAAACATGAAACACTCGTAAGTTTTCTGGACAGACATGCAGGAGCTAGACAACAAACGGCACAGGAAACGATCTAGACGTTACTGATGTCTCCCTTTAAATCTCCCCGTCGACTTTCGCAAGAAACAGGCACGTGTTAGAGTGCTGCAAAAAAACACAAAGCTTCGATGTGTTAAAAAGCAACTGACCACATGAAACCAGTACATCACTGTCAAATCATTTCTTCAAAATAATCCGACCGTTTTGGTCTACAGTTGATTCACGGACGAGGCGTGAATTTACGTGTCTGGGTAACTGCAAACCCCGATAAGGTACATGGTGTTTTGTATGCAATATCCCGGCGGCGAAGAAATTGGTCCCATCTTCAATACAACCATCGCAACAAATGAGTACCTTGCAATGTTCACTATGTTAGTAAATCAACTGGACAAGGAGGAACTTTCCATGCGATATTTCCAACAAGACGGTGCGACATGCCACACATCAATCATCCTGAAGATGGGAGAGATGTACACTCCCGAAACGTTGATGTCTTTTCATCACTACACCTGGATTCATTCATCCTGAAGATGGGAGAGATGTACACTCCCGAAACGTTGATGTCTTTTCATCACTACACCTGGCTCGAAGCCCGAGAGCATCTTGAATATGTTCGTCGCCAGGAAAACTTCAAATCATATTTTAATATGACATGTGTTTAAGATATTTTTATGACAAATGAAATGTATATTTTGAATTTTCTGGCTATAGCCTATGTAGTCCTGTTTACTCTGGATGACCTTTGAATAACCCGTAAACCGTAAGAGATAGAACAAATCTTACTATACAAAAATGTAGATCTTGGTAAAACACAATTTATGACCTTTTTTTTTTTTTTTTTTTTTTTTTTTGGGTAGAGTGAACCATTTCGGAAATATTCCTTGTTGTTTTTATGAGTTTTGGAGAACTTTATACTTCTGTCAAATGGAACATCGTTATTCGTTTTTTATGTTAGCTGTGCAAAGAGAACGGAATTTGAAAGCTTTAAAAGATTTGAATATAGCTCAAAGCCTACTGTATTCTCATATTCCCCTTGTACCTACAAGAGGATAAACAATAAGATAATTTCTGCAAATGTTTATCTCAACTAACACGAAGAAGATATAGCAATAAGAGTTTGTAAGAATGGTTAGTACAAGAGTAGAGAAAGTCATGTGAGTGCAACACATCAGATTTTTTGATTACTGTTGTACAAAGAGAAATTGCAAGAAGGGGAACGACACGTAAATAAACTTCTATTGCATATATTCATTTTCCAGATTTCTTCTGATGAAGTATTGTGGTATAATGTTCTCCTAGGACTGCTTAAGGCGTTGCAAATCACTGAAATTGGTATTAAAACTGAAACAGATAGGTGTTATCACTGTCCATGAGCTCTTCATGTTGAAAACTGAAGTTCCAGAAGTAGTATTCGAATGGAAATTTCGATTCTTAGAAGTATTCAGTTACTGTGTGTTCGATTCTGGAAAACATTCCGTTCTGCCCATCACTAAATGCCAATTATAATGCAATGATGCCCATATTAATGTGATATGTTGGCAGTAAAACGAAGGAATGTTGTTCATAATGCAGTATAGCCAATATGCAACACAACGTTCCCCTTTCTTGCGCTGCTTTTCTTAGACATTCCTCCTTTTTGTGTTGGAGTTAACATTTAAACCTCTGCCTACCAAAGATCATCTTTTTTGTGGTGCATTGAAGATTATCTATTCTACTCAATTTGATCTACCATAATGCATATTCATCTCAGTTTTTACAAAATGGTGACACTCCCCTCTTTTGCAGTGGATGCTTCATTTTTTATAAAATTATTATAATTAGCCGTCATCAATTCCGTACCGATATCAACATAAGAAACAACCACAGGTTTGTTACAAAATGAGAAAATTCAGTCCTGTTACATATCACTTTGTCTCATAAAAAGTTTGCCACAAATAGTTATCTTCTCGTCGTTAACATACTCTGCAGTCTTTTATGATATTACAACTCACAAATGTTCTCATAACCTTGCTCAGTCCTTTCAGTGCCTTTTTCCACTTCTGTCTCTCATACCGTAATTACGTTACAACCATCCGCGACTCTCATTGAATCTTCTCACGACGACACACACAGCTGTCTCACACTCACTGACACACTCACCGACTCGTTTCCTTAACTCAACTCTAAAATTCACTCACTCTGGTCTCCTTATATACTGAGGATGACTTCATAGGAACTTTCTCAATTTCTACACATACGCACTGGAAATGGCTCAGTCAGAAGTATCGCGAACGCTCTCGACACCTGTTTTGTTTCTGCCGCCTCGATTGTTAAGTCACGTACACACAGCAGTCCCGCGGGGCAGCCCGGAACGTCTGCCCGCTCGCTGGCATGGGATGTGGTGTGAAGTAGCTTGGCCCCGTCCGTCCATCATTGTGCGCTGAGCCCGACGTCACAATGTTAACCGAATTACTTATGTTTTATTCTTATTCATAATGCAGTAGCACATGAACTTAGTCAAATTTAAAATTAGACTGGTACCAAAATTGAAGCGTTCACATCAGTAAAGAGGAACCAACTTCATTTACTCCACGTGGGGAAGATATTCTGATGTCTGATTGGCTGAAGTTAGATATGAATCGATTCCTAATGGATGGGAACGGGATAACAACGAAGTCTACTCCAACCAATGTAGGATGCGGTTGCGCAACCCCGCTTACACCCATTAGGAATCGATTCCAATCTGCCTTTAGCCAATTAGAGATATCAAAATATCTTCCCCACGTGGAGTAACTCACGTGACAAGAGCTGGTCGCGCTTTACTGCTGTTAACATCTTATTTGCGATGTCAGTCTAATTATAAACTGGACTATATACCTGTCCGTTACACAGAATAGAGACAGGAGGGCAAGCCAGAGTGAGACAGTGACACAGGGGACCGATAGAGGGGGAGAAAGAGCTTCAAACTGACAGAGAGAATCAGATATCAGGAGAAAACAGTGTGAAGATGCAGACACTATTAACAAAACCAATAAAACCGTAACCAATGTTTTAGTCAGAATTTTAAGTTTCGAATACATTGTATGGCTCCAGAAATATTTGCCTCTACTTTGAACAATCTGATGTTGCACTCCCATGGCTTTCTCTACCCACTTTTGTACAAACCATTCTAATAAACGATGATTCATGTTAAAAAAGACAAAGAATTGTAGAAATTGCTTTATCACACATTTCCTTGTAGATACAACGGGAATAGGAGAATTCAGTAGATTGACAGTTTATGAGAATAGCTCAAAAATCGATTTTTACTTTCTCTACTACGTATAGTAAAATAGAGGATATATTGTATTCCACCCAAAAATTCAATGTCGAGATTTCACTGGAAATATATATTTTGAGGCCCCATGAATCAAAACATTTAGAAAAAGGTCCGTGTGTGTGTCTGTCTGTCTATGTGTCTGTCAGTCTGTGGACAGCATAACTCAAAAACGAAAAGTCGGTTAAAAGCCAAACTTGGTATTTAAGTTTAATACCTTTCAAGGATGCGACACGAAGATTTTGAAGAAAATAGCCCCACCCTATACTACCCTTTACATGGAACATTTTTCGAAAATTTTTATTTTCTTGAAAATGGCTCTAACGATTTTGATTAAAATGTCATATGTTTGAGATATTTTCATGACAAATGAAATGTATATCTTGAATTTTCTGACTATAGCCCCTGTAGTTCTATTTACTCTGGACGACTTTTGCATAACTGGTAAACCGTAAGAGATAAACCAAACCTTACTATTGGGAAAAAAAAAAAAAAAAAAAAAAAATAGATCTTGCCGAAATACACAATTTATGTCTAAATCAATTTTTGTATAGTGAGCCATTTCGGAGATATGCCTTGTTATTTGTGTGAGTTTTGGAGAACTTATACTTCTGTGAAATATAACATCGTTATTCATGTTTTATTGTATATGTTAACCGTGCAAAGAGAACGGAATTTCAAAGCTTTAAAAGGTTTGACTATGGCTTAAAGCCTACTGTATTCCCACATTCCCCTTGTACCTACAATAAGATAATTTCTGTAAATGTTTATCTTAACCAACACGAAGAAGATATAGGAATTACAGTTTGTAGGAATGGTTAGTACAGGAGTAGAGAAAATCATGTGAGTGCAACACATCAGATTTTTTGTTTTATGCCTTATAAAAATCTACGAGATTTTATGAATCCAATGATATGTTACAATATGGCCATTCTTAATATTTAAACCCTTTGAATTGATATTTATATATGGCGTCTGCTGGATCACGCCCCTTTTAAATATCAGTATCACCATTGGTATTAAATTTGCTGAATAATTGACCAGAGAGGCTAGAATTAAGAAAAGAAGCTTAAATGTGCAGAGTGAGGATCAAGAACCATTGGAGCACGGAGATTATGGTGCAGAAATATTTTATATTTGGCGAGTTAGCCAAGGAAAACAATTATTCAGTTTTCTGCATTTTTACGTAAGTTTAAATGTTTGGGTGCGCTTTTCTCAGAAACTACTTAAGTAGAGGGCTGAAATGTTTCGTGATGTTACAAACCATTTAGTTTAACAAACTGGTCCGTATGGATAATTTTATCTGCAATATATTGAATTTTTAAAAATTATGAATTATCCATTTTAAGTGGAATGTTTTTTATACAAAACTATTTAGAGCTTATATTTTACGGGAGAAAAGAAAACTAATCTGCTTATATTCTTCATTATTAAGTACTTTATGCGTCCTAAAAATTGGAACATCTGTAAACAAAATTGTGGCAGGTATGTGTCCATTACTAATAACATGAGTTTTTAAAATTTCATTCATAGAACTCAGTTAAAAGGCCTATTGCCAAAAATTATGATGTGATATTGGTATCAGCATGTCAAAAAATATTTATTTGATAGATAAGGTAATGAAAATTTCACAATGTCAGAGGTAACCCCTTAAATTCTGATTTTGAAATTATGTCTAGTTTAACACCATATTGAGCTTGGCATACCTACCAGTCCTCAAGTGACAGTCAAATTTTTAAGACCTAGTCCACATGTGATGACTTTGACATTACATTCTCTTTGTATGACAAGGGGGGGGGGCAAAAAAAAAATAAACAAAAATTAAAAAGACTTCCCATTTGATAAAATTCAAAAGGTTCAGAAAACCCTAGCCAAACAGGCAGCATGTCGGGAGAAATTTAACTACACAAAACAGAAGAATGACGACTTCCCCATTTGAAAACATTCAAACCAATAACAAGGAATATGTCGGAAAAAGTTAACTACAAAAGAAAAACATTTGAGAAAAATCAAACCTATTGGAAAATTCAAACCTATAACAAAGAGTTTCTCGGAAATGGTTAACTATACAAAAATAAAAATAATAAAACCCGATGAGTTACATTCACATTACTTTCTCCACTTATTCTTCAACAAGCTATTGCTACAAAATCTTTTTCTTCTCTCTACTTCATGTTAATTGAGATAAACATTCATTTCATTACATATCTCCTTGTAGGTACAATGGGAATAGGGGAATATAGTATGCTTAAGTCAGTGTCAAATCGTTTAAAAGTTGGTCACTATGTGACGGTTTTGAAATTCCATTCACTTTACACGGCCAAAACATTAAACAAAATGTAATGTGTACACTTACATGACCTTCTCTACCCACACTTGTACAAACTATTGTTGAAACCTTAGGTACTCTTCTGTTTCACACTAACCGAGATAAGCATTAGCATAAATGTAGAGCTTATTAAAGGATACGTACAATTTATCTCAAGTCTACTTTTTGTGTGGAGATAACCATTTCCTGAATTTCCCTTGTTATTGGTTTGAATTTTTAAATACTTATGCTTTCCTCAAATTACAAGTCATTAGGTTTTTTATGCCCTAGACATGCAAGAGAAAGGAATTTCAAATGCATTGCATAGTGACCAGGTCTTAAAAGATTTGAGTATCGCTTAAGCCTACTGTTTTCTCCTATTGCCGATTTACCTACAAGGAAATGTGTAATAAAACCATTTTTATTAATGTGTATCTTGATTAGCATGTAGTAGATAGAAGAATAGGAATTTCTAGAACGGGATTTCTTGAAGAATAGATAGACTCACGTGAATTTGGTACGTCAGATATTTATGAAACAACATTTTGTCCATCTTTTACCTTTTGGGAGTTCTGGAGAAGTCACTAAGAAGGAAGGAGACTTCAGAGGCTGTTAATAGATAATTCAAGATATATTAATTTTTTTAGCAAAATACCTAAACATATGACACCACACACGCGCGCGGGCGAAATTCTGTTTGTTTTATTTAAGGGACCTCAAAACGTGTATTTACAGTGATATCTCGATATCGAATTTTTTTGATGACATGCAATACTTCCTCTAACTACTATGTACATGATAGAGAAAGTAAAAAGAAAGAATAAGAACTTCACATTCAAGAAAGCTCCGAAAGGTTTTTTTTTTTTTTTTTTTTTTTTTTTTTTTTTTTTTTTTTTTTGCATATGAATATCTACAAAAAAGTATTGGAATATGCAAACCAACAACAAGAAGTATCTTGGAAAAAGTTAATTTCACAAAAACAAAAGGAATAACGACTTTCTTTTCAAGAAAAGTCCAAAGAATTGGAAAATTTAAACCACTAACAAGGAGTATGTCGGAAATAGTTAATTGCACAAAAATAAAAAAAAAATAAACAGTTTTAAAATTAAAAGAACAAGCAGTTAATATTTTACAATTTGAAATAAATTGTGTGTTTTAACGAGATAAACATATTTTGTGTAGTAAGATTTTGTCTATTTCATAGGTTTACCAGTTATGTAAAAGTAATTCAGAATGAAGACGTAAGAGGCTATTTCCCAAAAATTCGAGATATATATTTAACTTTTTATGAAACTATCTTAAACGTATGGTATTTTAATCTAAACTGTTAGAGCCATTTTTGAGAAAATCAAGATGTTCTAAAAATGATCAACTGTTTTTATTTAAGAGACCTCAAAACGTGTATTTACAGTGATATCTCGATATCGAATTCTTTTATGACATGCAATGTAGCAGAGTACTGCGATCACACCACTGAGGATGTTCGACGCAGTTTCGAACGAAACGTCTGGAAGAATTTCCACTGGACCACGGCCCACAAGCCCGAATATTCATTCTATATTTTTGTTCTAAAAATGTTTCATGTAAATGGTAGTTTTTTGGAGTGGGATTTTCTTGAATATCTTCGTGTCGAAGATTTAACCATTTCGTTTTTAGTTTTGCTGTTCACAAACACACGTACGCACATAAACACATGCGCGCGAACATTTTTTGGTTTCAGAGGTTCTCAAAACATGTATTTACAGTGAAATCTCCATATAGAGTTTTTGGGTGAAATACAATACTTCCTCCACTTAGGTAAGCATGTAGTAAAAATTGTAGTGCAATTTGTTTATATTTCAATGCTAATACCCTAGAAGTAGTTTTGTGATTGTTTTCCATGATACATGTTGCCATAGCGAGATGGAGGGGATTAGAGAGGGAGCAGAGGAGGGGAGAAGCTCCACAGTTGACACAACAACGCGAGGAGAGCTGTGGGTTCTGACAGCACTGGTATCTTCCTCGATCATCGCCCTATGGAAGCCTTAATCTAGTGACTCGACACTTTTGATGTCAAAGACAGGCATAAGGATAAGTTATGTGGCGAATCACGGTCATGAAGAAGACCGAAGAACGCCAAAGCCTCCCGTGCCTTCGGGATAAAAATACATGGCCTTAATGTTTACATGGTGGCAACACTGTTGGAGGGAGCGAGATACACAACAAAGCGGGACGTGGAGGGAGCAGGCAGCGATGAAGGTCGCAGTGCTGAGAGCAGTTTGTGTGTTGGTCTGTGATGTGACAGGTGGTGTTACACCATGGAACTGGCGGTGGACGACAGATCAACAGAATCTCCAGTCACCAGGAAGCTCAACCTCAAGATGAGCTTCAGGACATTGTCATCGCCCAAGAAGGCTGACAGAGGTATGCGTGCATCCTTCACTTGTTTCACATCTCCCCGTGTTCTCATACTGTCCACTCAAATCTGTACGAGTTTCTCAGCGCTTACCTATTCCTTGCCTATGCTAGGCAGAGAAAGTATTTCAATTCCAACCAAAAATTCAAACGTGAAGCCGGATAGCCACCAAACATTACAAACAACTTCCGCATGTTTTAACGATGCAGCATGAATGTCTTGACGTAAGGGGACAGCGTCCTCTGAGCGAATACCAATTTTACATACCTACATCACTTTACAGAATTTACAATACACAAAAGGCTATCAAATGGAAATTATTGAAAATTTTATTACGTATTCACAATAAAATGAGACATGTTTTGGTTTATGTTACATGATTCTGTCTGTTAAAATAGAGTTTTAAAAAATTCAGATATATGAAAATTTATTGAAAAAATATTTTCCAAAAGCATACAAAACTTGGGTACCTGTTCATCAGGAACCATTTGCAGCACAACTGAAAAAATTCAGGCATGTTTTGAATATAGTTAGCTACTCTAGAAAGCAGAATTTTTAAGCCCAGTGTTTATTAAGCATATGTGCAAACTGAAAAGCTGTTGTAAAATTGCTTAAAAATCTACACATTATTTCCCAATTTACCAATTAATTTTTGTACACTTCCCCAATTGATGGATTTTAAAAATTCTGCTTTCTAGAGTAGCTAACTATATTCAAAACATGCCTGACAGACACACACACGGACCTTTTTCTAAAAATGCTTTTTTTGGATTCAGGGGGTCTCAAAACATGTATTTGCGGTGAAATCTCGACATCAAATTTTTGGGTGGAATACAATACTTCCCCTACTTACCAGTAGAGAAAGTAAAAATGTCTCTTAAATACCCAACTTGTTTATTTGAGCTCAGCATCTTCAAAGGATGTGATTTTCAACACCACCCCAATTCCAAAGTACCCTTTACATGAAATATGTTACGAAAGTATCATAATCTTCTCAAAAATGGCTCAAACGATTTTGATTAAAATACCATATGATTAAGATATTTTCATTACGAATTGCATATCTTGAATTTTCTGGAAACAGCCACTGAAATCCTTTCCATTCTGAATAACTTGCAGAGGCAAACATCTTGCATAAACATGTGGATCACCTTAGAGCACCTAATTTATGTTACATAAAATTTTTTGTAGAGTTAGCCATTTCTGAGATTTTCCTTATTATTAGTTTGAATTTTCAAATATAGGTACATATTTCTCAAATGAGGAGTCTGAGTTGGTTTTATCCCCTTCCTGTTGAAATAGAATAGAATTGGATCTTATCACTCTTCACCAAACTATTCTTACAAAAGCTTAGCTTCTTGTTAATCGAGATAAACTTTTAATCCACATTTACAAATTTCGTTGCAAATGTGAAGTAGAATCCAATAGTCAAATGTTTAAACAGCGTGTCTCTATGTGATGGCTTTGAAATTTCATGCTCTTTACACGACTCGAAATACAAGTATTTTAAATTCAAACAAATAAGTAATGCTTCAGAAATGGTTTATTCCACAAAGTAAAAAGTATTTCACATACATTGCATGCTTTAACGAGGTTATTATATGTTGTGTAGTAAGATTTCGTCTCTCTCTGTAATTCATAATGAATAACACTTCACAAGGCATTCCCAGAAAGTTCAAGATATGCATCTCTTTATCTCGTGAAAATATCTTAAACATACCAATGCTATTTTAATCAAAAGCGTTAAAACCATTTTTGAGAAAATAAAAAAATTTACTTCCCATATAAATTGGTAGTTTAGGGTGAACGCATGCTCAAAAGATGCTGGAAGTAATCACCAGTTTGGTAGCTAACCGGCTTTTCAATCTTGAGTTGTGCTCACACACAGACACGCATACACACACAGACACACAAATACACTCAGCTGCACAGGCATACGCATAGACATACACAAACACACAGGCACACGAACACACAGACACAGAGACACACACAGACACAGACACAGACACAGACACAGACACAGACACAGACACAGACACAGACACAGACACAGACACAGACACAGACACAGACACAGACACAGACACAGACACAGACACAGACACAGACACAGACACAGACACAGACACAGACACAGACACAGACACAGACACAGACACAGACACAGACACAGACACAGACACAGACACAGACACAGACACAGACACAGACACAGACACAGACACAGACACAGACACAGACACAGACACAGACACAGACACAGACACAGACACACACACACACACACACACACACACACACACGTGGGTTTTATTTAAATATAATTTGTACTTTTTCTACCACGTAGAAGCTGAAGGTTTTTGCGACTCCCTGATTCAAAGATCAGTATTTTTAGAAAACAGTTCGTGTGTATGTGTGAATGTGTGTGCATGTGTGTATCTATGTGTGTGTGGTGTATTTGTGCGTATTTGTGTCTGTGAACAACTTAACTCAAAGACATAAGACGGTTAAATAGCAAACGGTATTCAAATTCAGCATGTTCCAAGGATAAGACACGGAAATTAAAATTAAAAAAAAAAAAAAAAAAAATTAAAAGCACTAGTCCGCCCATCCCAAACCACCCTTTTTGTTCGAGAACAAGGATTTTCTCAAAAATGGCTAACGATTTTGATTAAATTACCATGTTTAAGATATTGCATGACAAATGAAATGTATATCCTGCATTTTGTGGGAATAGCCTGCGAAGTCCTTTGTCGAAATGGAAAACCGTTAGAGATAGATCAAATCATACTATACAAAAATGTAGATCTTGCTAAAATACACAATTTATGTCTCAATAAATTTTCTTGTAGGGTGAACCATTTCGGAGATATTCCTTGTTATGTGTGTGAGTTTCGGAAAACTTAGAACTTTCGTGAAATGGATCATCGCTGTTCATTTTTTATATGTTAAGTGTGCAAAGACAACAGAATCTCAAACATTTGACTATCGCACGAAGTCTACTATATTCCAACATTCCCTTTGCACCTACAAGGAAATAAGCAATAAGATAATTTGTACAAATGTTTGTCTCAACTAACAAGAAAGAAGATATAGGAATAAGAGTTTGTAAGAATGGTTAGTACAAGAGTAGAGAAGATCATGTGAGTGCAACACATCAGATTTTTCAAATAGGAATTGGTTATTTATTTTTACTTTCTCTACCGGTAAGTAGGGTAAGTATTGTATTCCACCCAAAAATTCGATGTCGAGATTTCACCGGAAATATATGTTTTGAGGCCCCCTGAATCCAAAAAAAGCATTTTTAGAAAAAGGTCCGTGTGTGTGTCTGTGTGTCAGTCTGTGGACAGCATAACTCAAAAACGAAAAGTCGGTTATAAACCAAAGTTGGTATTTAAATTTAATGTCTTTCAAGGATGCGACATGAAAATTTTGAAGAAAATAGCCCCAACCTAAACTACCCTTTACATGGAAAATTTTTCGAAAATTTTGATTTTCTTGAAAATGACTAAGGATTTTGATTAAAATGTCATATGTTTGAGATATTTTTATGACAAATGAAATTTATATCTTGAATTTTCTGGCTATAGCCCCTGTAGTCGTATTTACTCTGGACGACTTTTGCATAACTGGTAAACCGTTAGAGATAGACCAAATCATACTATACAAAAAATGTAGATCTTGCTAAAATACATAATTTATGTCCGAATAAATTTTCTTGTAGGGTGAACCATTTCGGAGATATTCCTTGTTATGTGTGTGTTTCGGAAAACTTAGAACTTTCGTGAAGAGGATCATCGTTGTTCATTTTTTTATATGTTAAGTGGGCAAAGGCAACAGAATCCCAAAGCTTTAAAACATTTGACTATCGCAGAAAGCCTACTGTATTCTAATATTCCCCTTGTATCTACAAGGAAATAAGCAATAAGATAAGTTATACAAATGTTTATGTTAACACGAAGAAGATATATGAATAAGAGTTTGTAAGAATGGTTAGTACAAGAGTAGAGAAAGTCATGTGAATGCAACACATCAGATTTTTTATATTGTGGCCTGCAAAGAAAATAGAATGTCCTACTGTATTTTATTCCAGTTGTATTCATAAGGGAATACCATTTCTACAAATGTTTATCTCGATTAACGTGAAGCAGATAGAGGAATAAGTTGCACGGATGGTTTGTTTAAGAGGAAGTAGAGAAAGACATGTGAGTGTAGTACATGCGATTTTTTTCTTAGCACTTCTCCAATTAAACAAAAATATAGTGAAGCTCAGGCTACAGCTCCGGATGAGAGAGCGACTGTTTTATGGTCTTCTATCATAAGAGAACCGTGAGGCAACGGAAGTACTCTTAACTGCTTAGTAACCTTACACAAAACTGGTTCCTTTCTGCAGCCCCCCCTCCCCCCACCCGCCCCCCAGCGCCAGAAGCAATGACTTACCTAGAAGAACATCTTCCCGGAACAGTAGTTCTTCTAGTTTTGTTTGACAGATGAAGCATGTGGTTATATTATTGAAACGTGCTACAGGAACAAAAAGAAGATCGACCGCGCGGTGGTGACTTCCTGTGCAGAGACGATTATACCGCAGCGTAACTTGGAGCTAGCTGCCAAAACTCTCTCAAATTTACAGCTTAGAGGAGTAGCGTAAGAAACGTTTGTGTGGACATTTCTCTCGATGCACGCGTGTACTAATCGGAGATCTTCCTTCCCCACGTGGAGTAGATCACGTGATAGCAGCTAGTTGCTTCTTACTGCTGTGAACACCTTAACTGTGATGTCACCGTCCGAGTTCGCGCCGCGGAAACGTATGCCACTAGCATTCCGAAGGTTCCAGGTTCGAACTCCGGCGACCGCGCACTCTAACTTGGGTGTTTCCATAGTTTGCTTATCACTTTGCAGGCTTGTAAAAATACAAGGGCTATTTTTTACTTTGTCTACTACGTACAGTAAGTAGCAGTAGTATTGTATTCCATCCAAAACTTCGATATCGATATTTCACCAAAAAATGTATGTTTTGTGGCCCCCTTAATCCAAAAAGGGCCATTTTTACTTTCTCTACTGGTAAGTAGGGGAAGTATTGTATTCCACCCAAAAATTCGAGGTCGAGATTTCACCGGAAATATATGTTTCGAGGCCCCCTGAATCCAAAAAAAGCATATTTAGAAAAAGGTCCGTGTGTGTGTCTGTGTGTGTCAGTCTGTGTCAGTCTGTGGACAGCATAATTAAAAAACGAAAAGTCGGTTAAAAACCAAAGTTGGTATTGAAGTTTAATGTATTTCAAGGATGCGACACGAAGATTTTGAAGAAAATAGCCCCACCCTAAACTACCCTTTACATGGAAAATTTTTCGAAAATTTTGATTTTCTTCAAAATATCTCTAACGATTTTGATTAAAATGTCATATATTTGAGATATTTTGATGGCAAATGAAATGTATATCTTGAATTTTCTGGCTATAGCCCCTGTAGTCGTATTTACTCTGGACGACTTTTGCATAACTGGTAAACCGTTAGAGATAGACCAAATTATACCATACAAAAAATGTAGATCTTGCTAAAATACACAATTTATGTCTCAATAAATTTTCTTGTAGGGTGAACCATTTCGGAGATATTCCTTGTTACGTGTGTTAAGTTTCGGAAAACTTAAGAACTTCCATGAAATGGATCATCGTTGTTCATTTTTTTATGTTAAGTGTGCAATATCAACAGAATCTCAAACCTTTAAAAAATTGACTATCGCAAAATGCCTACTGTATTCTAAGTTCCCATTGCGCCTGTGCAAGGAAATAAACAATAAGATAATTTGTAGAAATGTTTATCTCAACTAACACGAAGAAGATATAGGAATAAGTGTTTGTAAGAATGGTTAGTACAAGAGTAGAGAAAGTCATGTGAGTGTAACACATCAGATTTTTAGAAAAAGGTCCGTCTGTATGTGTTTGAACAGCATAACTCAAAAACGAAAAGTCGGTTAAAAACCAAATTTTGGTACTTAAGTTTAATATCTTTAAAGGATGCGACACCAAGACTTTGAAGAAAATTGCTCTACCCCAAATAACCCTTCACATGGAAAACTTTCCGAAAATTTTGATTTTCTCAAAATTGGGTCTCACGATTTTTATTAAAATGCCATATGTTTTACATGTTTTTGTGGCAAATGAAATGTATACATATTTTGAATTTTCTGAATTCAGTTCAAATGGGAACTCGTTTTTCCCCAGGTCATTCAAAGAGAATGGAATGTCAAAGTGACTGTCTCAAAATGTGTGTATACTGTTTCTCCCCTTTACCCATTGTACAGACAGCAGGGGAAGAAATCAGCACTGCCTTCATCCCTTACCGTCTGTAGGGTACCTTGTTACTCATGCTTTCGTTTCGTTAGCTGATACTGTCACCTTAGGTTCTGTATCGGACCAATAGAGCATACCTATGCTGGTTTTGTCAACTCATTGGCTAATTACGAGCAGTTGTAGCCACCTCCCTCAACTGGGAGAGTAGCTAACGTGTCTCCTTTCAAACTGGTGGTGACCATTATCACAGGACACGCCTGCAAATGCCCCTACAAGCCATTAGAAATTCCATGTCTATTACTATTTGTGCCCTGTGTATCTACAAGGAAATATTTAAAAAACTATTCCTGCAAATGTTTTTGTTGATTAGCATTAAGTGCATTGAAAAATAAGCCTTTGTACGGAATACTGTGCATAAGATTGAGTAGAGGAGGTCATGTGAGCATATATATGCTATATTTTATTAATATTTTCTCATAGAAATCGCCGCAAAGACGAAGGAAACCCTTCAGTTTGAATTTGTTTTAAATTCTGGACTTCACAGAAAGCTATGTCACTAAAGATTAAAGAAGGACCTCAGAAATCAGCTGTTTAGTAGTTTTAGATAAGCAAATCCTATACAGATATTACGAAACGTCTTGGGAGTTACAAAATCACAGAGACGGGCATAACTTGCAGAAACAAAAATGTGAACCCTGACCTGTGCACATTGCTCTCTTTGGTTACAGTCTGATAACATTTCTTTCCAGTGAAAGAAAGTGCGAATGATGACATTATTTCCCATTAGCTTTGTTTGTGTTTTTCTTACGGAAAACTGCGACGGGAATAATATATGTTGTAATACACTCTCCGAATTTACTAATGTCCCATAAAGTGTGATAAATATCTAACATTTGATGTATTTCCCCACTGGCTATCATTTATTACTTTCTGTATAGTTAAATAAGAGAGGTATTGTATTCGACTAAAAATTCGAGTGATGGTGGTTGTGTTTAAGGGCCCGTCGACAGCTAGGTCATTTGGGCAAAAATTCGATGTCGAGATTTTACTGGAAATATGTTTTGTGGTCCCCTGAACACCCTATTTTTAGAAAAAGGTCCGCGCGCGCGCATGTGTGTCTGTCAGTATGTGAACAGCATAACTCAAAAACGAAAACATGGTTAAAAACCAAAGTTGGCATTTAAATTTAATATCATTTAAGGACACGACACTAAGATTTTGAAGAAAATTCCTCCACTCTAAACCAACCTTTACATGGAAAATGTTTAGAAGACTTTGATTCTATCAAAAATGACTAACAATTTTGATTAAAATTCCCTATGTTTTAAGATTGTATTTTTATCGCAAATGAAATGTATATTTTGAATTTTCTGGCTATGGCCCATGTAGTCCTGTTTAGTATTGTTGGCTTTTCTATAACTGGTAAACCGTAAGAGATAGACCAGATCTTACTATACAAAAATGTAGATCTTGTTAAAACACACAATTTCTGTCCAAATGCATTTTCTGTGGAGTGAACCATTTCGGAGATATTCCTTGCTATTTGTGTCAGTTTTGCAATACTTAAACTTTTCTGAAATGGAAGGTCTTTTTTATTTCTTGGCCGTGCAAAGAGAATGAAATTTCAAAGCCATCATCTATCGACGAGCTTTAAAAGATTTGACTATCACTCAAAGTCTACTGTATTCCCATATTCCACTTGCACCTACAAGGAAATAAGCAATAAGATAATTTCTGCAAATGTTTATCTCAACTAACACGAAGAAGATATAGGAATAAGAGTTTTTATGAATAATTAGTACAAGAGTAGAGAAAGTCATGTGAGTGCAATACACCAGATTTTTTTTTTTTATTCAGGGAATCCAGAAACGTGTATTTCTGGTGAAATATCGATATTCAATTTTTGGGTGCAGTACAATACGTTCTCTACTTACTATGTGGCAGAGAAAGTAAAAAAAAAAAAAAAAAAAAAAAAAAAAAAAGTTGCATTTAAAATTATTACCGATGACGTCAGAGCCTGTAATATGTGTGACACTATGACAGACACAAAATTTAATGTCGGCTGACCATTACTATTCTCTTTCCTGTTATACGTAGAAATTTTGTGGGCGCAAATGATATATCACTGGCAGCACAGCGTGCTCAACTGTACAACACCGCAAGGCGTGGCAAGCTTCTGATTGGATTTTATGTTGAACCAAGCGCCATTAAATGTTGTATTAGCCATTATAGGACACTAATAGGTACTGTGTATACTGTGACTGTAGAGACTGTTTTAACATAAATTCCAGGGTTTTCTGAGGAAGATTACGGCTAGTTTCAACATAACAAGGCGTGATCCCAGCATTGTGCGTATGTTTTAGAGTCCTAGTCTTGCTAACATGCAACTCTATCCGTAATCTTTCTCACGCAATGCTGGGGTAGTTAATGTAGATGTTAGATGTATTTATGAGATAATCGTGAGCTGCCGTATGCCACTGTTCCCCCATTGCCGTCCAGAGAGCCGAACACCCCTCAGAGGCCTACTGTACATGAAGGAACGAACGATATGTCACGTGATCCATCACAAGCTGACCCTCTGAATGACAAAACAATAACTGTCCTGCAAATTGGAATTCTGGCTTTAAACTGTCACACCCTCTTCATCTGGGCAGTGGAACAAAACGTGTGTGGGAGCAGCCCACAACAGTGTCGATACTCCATTCTCTGTCTTTTGTGTTAACCAGCCAACATTTCCGTATCTAACTTCCACCAGAAATAGACGTTAGCATTTCAGTCACCGACAGAGATGGGGCTCGCTTTAAGGAGGCCCTGGATTCTATTCCCATTGACACTGGCTTTTTTATGGTTTTCCTTAGTCGGTACGCCGATACTGGGGTGTAAGATTTGAAGCTTTCACGGCGATGATTACTAATTAGAGCTTCTCGGGTTACCAGCCGTGTAATATCCATAAAACGGTTCTTCGAGCTTTGGGCCAAGTGCTCACCTCAAACTCATGGCCTTGTTTTAAGTATTCCTGCCCAAGTTGTGCTCAGTAGTAGGTCGTTGTCCCTAATTGAATTTTAATTGCTTGTTTTAGAAGTCTGTCGTAATGTCGGTTACTGTGGTGTAAAACCGCGACTTCATAAACTAAAATTCTGTGAGACTATGCTGTGCTATTGCTGATTTCTCTGGTGGTAGTAGTTGTTCATTGCATTTGTGCTCCTCACGTCTCTCTTTAACCGTACGACCTGTCTGTCCTATATTGTTGTTAGCTAATGCTGGATTTCTGACAATGAAGTCATTAATCCTCTTGCTCTCCAATATTTGTCACTGATGGATGGGGTGCTAGAAGTGGCCGGGCATATTTGAAGGTGGTCTTGGTCCATTTCCTCTTGCAGATCACATAGAGGACAGAGTGGAGAAGAAGTCTGTCCTATATATGTCATTCCATACTGGCAAAGAATTTTGTAAACATCAGGTGTATTAAAACAAAGATTCTTTAACCGTTCTCATATACCGTCTCAGTTTTTTTGGTGCCAGGAATATCGTTGAAATGTTATGTGTGCTTGATGAATGTCTATGTTCGAGTAACCATTATTTTTAAACGTGTTTATGAAATAATTTATTTCGTGGGATAAGTGAGCTTTGTCCGCAATCCCATAAGCTCGATGAAACAAGTGAGAACGAAAGTTGGAAGAACAATTTTATAGATATACGGCTGGTAACCCCAGAAGCTTTAATTAGCAATACTGGGGTAATTTCTGGTCTATCATGATTTCCTTTCCATCATTTCCCCTCGATTCCATTTCCTTCTCATCTTTCAGGAATGGTTCTAGGTTTCATGGTGTATGGCGGTGCCAGACAGATGGCGCGGATGTTTGCTCAAAGGAAAGAGTACTCATGGACACTAGAGGGCTGCTTGGTCTATGGATCGCTCAGCGTCCTCTCAAAGTTCCTCCAACAGTGGGACGGGTCTTAGATGACAAAGATGGATAAATAAGCGGTTTAATTAGCACCTACTGATCATAAAAAATCACTGGAGCGAAGCGAGTGTGCGTCCGTAAGATGCTTGTAATAAAAGCTAAAGTACGTAGCCCAAGTTAAACAGAATGAAGTAATTGCTTAGAGGTATTGTGATGTTGTCAAATTCAGATACAACCTGGAACCCACCTACCCAACCTCAACAAACACGGCCATCTTCCGGCTACAGAGAATGCGCAATGGCGATTTCTAACCCACAGGAGAAGCGAAATTCCCAGTCTTAGTGATGTTTTGATTTTTGTTTCTTTCACAGTTATATGTTTATTTGTTCACACAATTGTATAATTTGTGGATATACAACGTTTCAATAGGACAACGTGTGTGCGCTATATATCGGATATACGTGAAATGGTCATGGGTAGAGAAAGCCGTGTGAATATGTGGCATTGTTCTATTATGGGGCGTCATTTAAAAAATGTGTGTTAATCACAAATGTATCTACAACGATTAAATTTTGGAACGCAGTGGCTATCGCGCTATCAACAAATAATTAGGACCTTCCAGAAGTTTCGCATTCTCGAACGTTCCAGAACTGTGTGGAAACTTCCAACGGCCAGGCGTTCTCGCAAGTTAAGGGAGTGTACCACAGTTAGGCAGACAATCTTGCGAAGCGTTTAGCTTAGTACGCTGTCGTTGACATTGCGTGTGGCGTTATATTGTAGTTTTTAGTACTTTCTCTATTACATTCGAGTGCTTAGAGTAAGCAGGGGAAGCATTGTACTTCACCAAAAATACGATACCAAGATTTCACCGGAAACACATGAATAAAAAAAAAGTCATTTTTATAAAAAAGATCTCTGTGTGGGCCTGTGTTATCAGCATTTCTCAAAAACGAATAGTTGGTTAATATTGAACTTTGTATTTCAATTAAGCATCTACCAGGGATGTTACGCGAAGATTTTGAGAAAAATCCCCCCATCGCAAAGTACCATTTACACGGAACATTTTTCGAACATTTTTAATTTCTCAGGCAAACCACAAGAGATACATAAAACCTCACTACATAAAATGTACATCTCGTCAAAGCACACAGTTTATACAAAGTGTATTTTTTATGAGGTTAACTATTTCCGAGATATTCTTTGTTATCGCTTTGAATTTTGAAGTACTTTCTCAAATGAGAATCATTCGGTTTTTACCTCCTGGTCTTGCAAACAGAATGGAATGTCAAAGTCATCACATAGCGACCAGCCCTTAAAATGTGTATCACTTAAGATTCTGAGACTGTCTCCGTAGCTCAGTGGTAACGCGCCTGCTTCTGGCGCGAAGGACCCGTGTTCGATCTCCGGTGCCGCCTTGAGGATTTTCCCCCTGCTGGGAGGACTGGCACGGGGTGCACTCAGCCTCATTAGATCCCACAGGGGCCAATTGAGGAGCTACTGTATAAAAAGGTAGCGACCCCAGGTCGTGAAGTCCGCATAACCCACCGGTAGGGACCGGGGTGCTGATCACTTCCCACCTCCAGTACTGCACCCCACTCATGACCCTGTAGTGGGCAGAAATGGGGAACGCAGTGGTCGGGCGGCAAGCCTTGGCCCGCGAAGAGTTGTTGCGCTAGGGGTCGAGTTTTCTGTATTTGCCTATTCCCATTGTACCTACAAGGAAATATGGAATAAAACCATTTCTACAGATATCTATTATGATTAAATTGAAAAGAATAAGCTTTTCTAACAATAGTCAGTAAATGAATGACTAGAGAAGGGCATGTGATCTTCATTATCTAGCGGTCATACGCACCAAATGCCATACCAACACAGAGTTCCCACGCCCCAGCCGGAATGGAACACACGACCTTTGGGTTTAGAAACTTGCATGCTAACCACTAGACCGCAGAAGCAGTCAAGTGTTTTTTTCTGATCAACTCATGCAAAGAATATGTAATAATAAGGATAGCATAAGGTATCGACCTGCTTTTTAAGCGGTTGGCTGAAACGTTAAACTCCGGTTTACCTACAACAAAATGTTGATTGAAACCGCTTATTTGTCATCACGACATGCACCTCTGAAAATGCTGATAACGCATCTCCCTGCGTGCGGGTCTTTTGGTGCCACCTCAGATATCCCCGTCTTTGATGACTGCCGCCGGCTGCTACAGTGGTGAACTTATGGATATTTTTCTCCGTGTATCGTGAGAATGGACATCAGTTACGTTGAATGATACGTTTAATGAGGGCTAACAAATGAGGTAAAGGGCACGGACACAGAGGGGACACCTCGCTCACTTCGACCTACACAGATCTATTGTGGCTACCTCACCCCAGGAGGCAGGGATGAAATGAGGGAACCGAAGTCGTCACATAGGGTCGCAGCTAGACAGACCACAGAGACGTGCGGAAGTCCCTAACGAGTGCTGAGATCTCTTCATCCTGGTGCCAGGCTCCGCCAAGCATCCATCACACCGCGGTTCCGGTGTCGCACGGAGGGCACCCCCCCCCCCCCCCGACGAAGGACAAGGCCGGCCAATCGCCACCTAGCGCCGAGAACATCAGTTACAAAGCGCAATCATCCGCGCCATCTGTCCCGCACTTCCAACACTACACGCCTGAAAGCACACCTGAAAGATGACAAGGAAATGGAATGAAAGGAAATGATGGAAAGGAAACTGCGGTATGAAATAATGCACCCCTGCATTCGCCTAAGTGACATGGGGAAACCACGGAAAAAACCCTTGTCAGAGTGCGCGGCCACGGGGATCGAACCCGCGACCTGTCAAATGTGGGCCACAGACGTTAGCGCCTGAGCCATCCCCCTCGGTCTAACAAATGTGCTGCTTGAAGACAGTTGCTGATTATTTGAGGATGAATTAAACTGTTTCTGAATATTAGCACGAGAAACTAACAATTACAGTATTACATCTGCTAACTTCGGAAGTATAAATAATTCTATGTTTAAAATAACTGTTTCCGCAATAACAATAAGAAGCTGAAGTTCCCTTAAATCACTGGAATGCTAAGCGGCTAATCATCTTGCAGTTATAGCCAATTAAGCACTAACCAGACCACGGTCTATAGGCGCTACAGACTGCCAATAATCGATCACAGTAAAACACGTCTATGATATAAATGACTAACACGAAAGACACGAATTTTAGAAATACACGCTCTTTTATCAACATAACTCCCGCCTACTTCACCACTACCTCGTCAAAGTTCCTATATTATACATTGACATATCAACTTCTTATCCGCATATAAAACAGTATTTACTCTGTGACCTCCTAAATTCTAAGAATTCTTTCGTCTTTCTAATTTTTAGAACTGGTATACGTTTGCATTTGTAGGATGTTCTCATTTCTGTACGTACTGAGTTCTAATTATCGAAACTTTGAAATAATGGGTTTCTTTTAGGCTGAGTTCACTGAAACGTCTAATTGCCTTAGCTACGTTGACGTTAAGGGGAGTTAGGGGGTGAGTTTAGGAAATTCTACAATTTGTATGCCAGCATTACCAAAGTTTAACCACGTTACTATAGTGGTTAGATATGCAGTTGTACAAAATTTGAAGTATGTAAGTCAAATAGTTTTTTAATTAAAAGCCTTTAATTGATTAAAAAGATACTCTGATTAAAAATGCTCCTTGCGTAACAATTTTTATATGTTTGGCATGAAACTTGGTGATCTGATGCTTCATACACTTGAAAGTCATAATTGCTCTAGATTTTTATTTTACACCAGTACTTTAGTATCTGGAAATTTTTTAATATGTCTATTTACAGATTTCACGTTTTTTTTAACTTTCCATCGGCATTTGAATGTGAATATGTTGAATATTACTTGACTGATATCAAAACCCAGAGCAATTTTGGAGCCTTATATGAATAAGAACACATCCTGAAATTTTCAAAAGAATCCCTTAAGAACTCTGTCACAAGGAGTTTTTCAGATGCGTGAAAATGCTGAGAAAAAAGAAACAGAAAAACAGCATTAAACTTTTAAAACGTTCTAACACCATCAGAGGTGTGTTGCAGCATCGGTTTCACTTTCTGGTCTCTTATCCTCTCTTATGCTGACAATTTCTGCAATTTCTGGGCTCTCCTTGTGTGTGTTTGTTTCCTGGCACTGCATTTTCTACTCTGAATACATCTTCTAGCATTGCACTTCTGACAAATGCATATTGTTCCAACTGAAATGTTTTCATTCCTAAGACTATTCAACACTTGAATTGACTTCACACACCACATATTAAACTCCATTACAGCTTTCAGTACTGCAAGTTCAAGCTTATTCCTAGAAACACACCTATTTTGGACAAATAACTCCCACAACATTGTGAAGAGATACATTCGAGTTCTGTGTCGTACCCTTGGCATAGCGTTCTAGCAGCTGGTCAGAACCAAGTCGCTGATCCGGAGGTAGAATTTTAGTTACCACTTCTGGAGACAACTTGTGATTTTGTGGATGCAGATTGAGGATAATTTACGTGATTGAGTTTCTGATCCGTCGATATTCAGTCTCAGTGGGTGCGTACGCCTAAGCACCAGCCATTTAATCACTATGCACCACTATTTAAAAATGGCCGCCAGATGTTTAAAAATGGCGCTGGAATCAAAATCATTGTACTTTTAATAGACAAAACATTGAACAATTTTGCAACATAAAAATCTAAAAATCAACTTTTTTTACCAAATGGGCCAAATCTCACCCCTAACTCCCCTTAATGGCGGCTGATAACTATTTTCTTTCCTGTTGAGCAAATAAATTTTGTGGACGCAAATTATATTATATCACCGGTCGGGGAAGTCGGCCTGCTGACCTCCGCCAGCCCAACCTGCACTCCTCCGTGGCCTTGGCTGCGGCTGGATGACGCAGCAGGCGGGCGATGGAGGTAACCTCTGCAATTCTTATTTATATTTATGTATCTCCCTATCATTTCTTTATAAAATTATTAAACTTACCAGTCAATAATTCCGCTATCAATACTATTTTCCACTACTGAATTAGTATCTATGACTGCAAACCGAATTCCAATTCTCTCTTATGTGACTACTGAACGACTTTAAATGTAATTTTAATAAAATCTTTAATGTTAAAGTTAACGAGTTTAAAAATGAATTGAATGTCACATGCGAACTGTCGCACTTACACTATTTATTTTAGATGTCTTTGACATTTATCTTATCATTGCGCACAAATTTGTCATACTATTCTGGTTTTGATTCAAAAGAAAATACTTTGAAAATAAAAAATCTTATGTGTGCACTCGCATGACTTTCTCTATTATTATACATACTCAATGGTTTTTGTGTAAATTAAAATTAAAAAATCTGATGTGTTGCACTCACATGACTTTCTCTACTCTTGTACTAACCATCCTTACAAATTCGTATTCCTATATCTTCTTCGTGTTAGTTAAGATAAACATTTGTACAGATTATCTTATTGCTAATTTCCTTGTAGGTGCAAGAGGGAATACGGTAGGCTTTGTGCGATAGTCAAATGTTTTAAAGCTTTGAGATTCTGTTGTCTTTGCACACTTAACATATAAAAAAATGAACAGCGATGACCCATTTCACGAAAGTTCTAAGTTTTCCGAAACTCACACACATAACAAGGAATATCTCCGAAATGGTTCACCCTACAAGAAAATATATTGAGACATAAATTGTGTATTTTAGCACGATCTACATTTTTTGTATAGTATGATTTGGTCTATATCTAACGGTTTACCAGTTATGCAAAAGTCGTCCAGAGTAAATACGACTACAGGGGCTATAGCCAGAAAATTCAAGATATACATTTCATTTGTCATCAAAATATCTCAAACATATGGCATTTTAATCAAAATCGCTAGAGCCATTTTCAAGAAAATCAAAATTTTCGAAAAATCTTCTATGTAAAGGGTAGTTTAGGGTGGGGCTATTTTCTTCAAAATCTTCGTGTCACATCCTTGAAGGACATTAAACTTAAATACCAACTTTGGTTTTTAACCGACTTTTCAATTTTGAGTTATGCTGTCCACAGACTGACAGAGAGACAGACTGACAGAGAGACAGACTGACAGACTGACAGACTGACAGACTGACAGACTGACAGACTGACAGACTGACAGACTGACAGACTGACAGACTGACAGGCTGACAGACTGACAGACTGACTGACAGACTGACAGACTGACAGATTGACAGACTGACAGACTGACACACTGACAGACTGACACACTGACAGACTGACACACTGACAGACTGACACACTGACCTTTTTCTAAAAATGCTTTTTTTGTATTCAGGGGGTCTCAAAACATATATTTCCGGTGAAATCTCGACATCGAATTTTTGGGCGGAATACAATACTTCCCCTACTTACCAGTAGAGAAAGTAAAAACCCACAATTTATTGCAACAATAAGGCAACAAATTGTCGGTTCTTTTAAATTTAATTTACACAAAAACCGTTGAATCTATTGAAATACGCCAAAGGAAAAAGATGTTAGTCATTCAATTTTCTATGAATATAGCCATAAATCAAGAACGTTCAGTGAATAATAGTTCAGCCAGATGATACATTTTTTTTATACAAATATTTTTTTCTAGAAAACTATAAACTTTTCAACATTTTGGTATTACACTTTCTTGTTATTCACAACATGCGAAATTTGCTGTTAAAGTCTGGTGGATCATTTCACTTCCACTCTGTATTTTGAAGCCCCCTGAATCCAAGAAAAGCATTTTTAGAAAAGGATCCGTGTGTGTAAGTCTTGTGTCTCAGTCTATGGACAGCATAACTCAAAATCGGAAAGTCGGTTAAAAACTAAAGTTGGTATTTATGTTTAATGTCTTTCAAGGATGCGGCACGAAGATTTTGAAGAAATGTGCTCCACCCTAACCTTTACATAAAAAATTTTGATTTTCTTGAAAATGGCTCTCACGATTTTCATTAAAATGCCATATGTTTGAGATATTTTTATGAGAAATGAAATGTATAACTTGAATTTTCTGACTATAGCCCACGATGTACTACTTACTTCGGATTACTTTTGCATAACTGCCAAACCGTAAGAGATCAAATCTTACTGTCCTAAACATGTATATCTTGCTAAAATACACAATTTATGTCTGAATAATTTTTTTTGTAGAGCGAACCATTTCGGAGATATTCCTCGTTGTTTGTGTGAGTTTTGGAGAACTACTGTCAAATGGAACATCGTTATTCATTTTTTATGTGTTACCGTGCAAAGAGAACGGAATTTGAAAGCGTTAACAGATTTGGCTATCGCTCAAAGTGTACTGTATTCTCATATTCCCCCTATACCTATGGTGCTGTTTTTATATAATTATACGGGGTGATGGTGATGAGCTTTCGACTCTTTCGTTATCTCGGATCGTGGTACTGGATGGAATGAACATACACTCGGGGTTAACTTTAGTGAAATATTTTATTCGCACCTTCTTGTTCACAGTATTTAGATGGTATCACAGTTACAAGTCTTTTATTTCAGTGGATCGACTTCCCTAGCATCGCCGAGATTTAATGTCTGAAAATTTAGCGATATTTCGCTAAATGTGTTTTCTATCACTTCACACTTCGTCTATTTTACGTCCTTTCATTTAATTGCACACTTCGTATTAACTGACTTATTAAAGTTAGCTAATGTTTCACTTATTTTACACAAATTAACGGTCTTTAAACACCTAGTAAATTTACTTTCACTATTTTATGACGCGCGCACACAAAAATGCGTCTATCTACACCAAAGACACAGATACTAATCCCAAATTCTTTTGGTTGCGAGTCTAGCATTCCGACTGCCACGTGTACATCCGGTATGCGTTCATCAAATAGTTCCCGCATTGTTAGGGAAGCGATCCTTAGCCATTCTCCCTTCGCTTTCAATATTGAACACATAATTCTTTTATTTATACATATATATTAAAATTAAATATGCAAATATTTATGACGTCTTTAAACAAACTTAATTGTTTGTAACAATGAACATTAGTAACACGTTTTCGTCATTTAACCAACTCATACCAACATCAAAAACAAATTACACTCTTAACAAATATTCACATAAACGATTTTCTTTTGGGGTCTTACAATATCCTGTCTCACCTACAAGGAAATATGCAATAAGATAATTTGTACAAATGTTTATCTCAACTAACACGAAGAAGATAGAGGAATAAGGGTTCGTAAGAATGGTTAGTTCAAGAGTAGAGAAAGTCATGTGATTGCAGCACATATGATTTTTATTTTTAGTCCATGGTGTGCATTCCATTTATAATGAAATTATCTTAAACATGCCATTTTAATAAAAATCGTTTGAGCCTTTTTGAGAAAATGAAAACTATCTAAACAGATTCCAAGTAAAGGGTATCTTGCGTGGCCACCCCCATTCTCCACCTGGTTCTTGAAATTCTTTCAATTTTGTATTTAACCGACTTTCGTTTTTCAGTTATGCTCCTCACAGACAGATACACACACGCGTGCGCGCGCTCGCACATAAAGTGATACGTTTTTCTAGAATACCTTTTTTAGAGTGTTTCTAAACATGTATTTTTCAGTGAAATATGGATGGAATTTATGACTGGAACATATACTTTCCGTACTTACTGTAAGTACGTAGTAGAGAAAGTAAAAATCGCGTTACATTTACATGACTTTACTCACTCTTTGTTTACAAACACTTGTTTTTGTATCTACTTCATGTTAATCGAAATAAAAGTTTACAGCAATGGTTTAATGACATGTTTCCTCATGGTTGGAGTGGAAATAGCAGAATGCGCTGGTCCAATTTTTTAAGGCAATGTATCTATGAAATTTGGTGAAAACTGCAGCAAATTTTGATTTTTACTTTTGCATTTTTATTATGTTTACACTTTGTACTTCAAGGGCACATTTTAGTTTCCTCAATATCAGCAATTGTTAAAGCTCCAGAAGGGCATTCAAATGTCCTAGTGTGGCTGAGCATTCCTCACTGAACTTCGTCGCTATAGTTTTGAAATGTTTCCTTCATCTTCACTGGCTTTGATTTTAGTCTCTTGCAAGGAATTTTGCTTCAGAGAGGTTGTGAGTTGGCTGTGCTGAAATGAATTCAATATATTGAGCTGAAATGTGGTGAATCTGACACACGTTTTGTTTCAAACAGAGAAATGCAGTCAGTGTTCTGTAATTCTGTAATTTTGCCAGGTTATTTCAGTGTTACAGTTATATATTAGACCTTGTTTAGGTAGTTAATCGTTTTTAAGTTATTCGTTTGTATAGAGTAAAACAATAACAAGCAGATATTTCATGGATTTCGGTGTATAAATTAGCTAAAAACAATAAATTTCTAAATATTGTGAAGGAAATATTCAAAGGAAAGTTTTCATACTAAGAAACGACCAAGCAAACTTAAAATTCTTAAAAACTGCTACTCAGGCCAAAAATAAAGCAGCAGAAGGTCCTACATATGCTGCTGGGGAATTTTAGGTTGATTGGCTTTTAAGTACAAAAACATAGTTAACTTTAAAATCCGTTTTTCTCATTTTTAAGCATTTTTCACTATTCAAAATGCTCCTTGGACCCCAGTTTATAACTTATCAACTTGAAATTTTCAGGAGAGCTTCAGAGATTAAAGTGTTAAAATTTTTCATGTGCTGGTTAAAAAAAGTATTAAATAATTGAGCTGAAATTAAATATTTTTCATAACTCATAGTGAAAAAAATTGAAAATTTCAAAAATCTGTATACAAAACATTTTTTCTCTTTAACTAACTAAATCTAAGCAATGGCCATATGACAATTTCTTTATAATTATATACTGAGCTCAAATTAAAAATTTAGGAGAGATACAATAAACTGTTGGGTAGATTAATAATTTAAACACGGTTTGACGTAGAACATTGAATCTTTGTGTACACTATATATTTTATGTTCTGAGTGAGTGGAAAAAAATTCAAAGCAGTCAGAAGAAAACTGGATTTTTCAATTTTCAAAGATACATTGCGTTGCTACGGGATAACTGATATTGCGTTTTCATTGCATGAGCAGACGGGGAAAAACCACTAAGGACTTCCCATATGAGAAAGCATTAAGCATTCCAACCACTAACAAGGAAAATCTCGTAAATGCTTATCTCGACAAAAAGATTTATGTGACATAAGCTGTATGTTTTAACGAGATCTACATTTTTTGTGTCGTAATATTTTGTCTGTCTCTTACGATTTACCAGTCATGCAAAGGTCATCCAGCAAGAGGCAGATGCGCTGCGACCGGGATCAATAGAGTCCTTTGAAAATCTGCTGCTTATCAATCATAAATCTGGGATGCATTGATGCACTAATGCTTAGCGACAACAGATATGGTATTGTGCTGTTCATTTAAATCCTGACAGTCTTCAAGAAACAGCTTGCAATTTCCGGAAGAAAGAATGAGTTATTGAGATATGTTCTGTCAGCAGAAAAAGGTTCCCTACACTCAATTTGTATGTGTGATGTGTGACACTTGATAAAGAGGCCATCTGTGCTATGCTTCATGAGTCTAGGGCCCGGATTTTTAGGTTCTTAAAATTAACATTTTAGTTATTTTTATATCTTAAAAAAGTTTTTTTTTTTTTTAGTTCTTTAACCTCCTGAAATAGTTTTTATGTTATTATTATTTATTAATTTTATTATTAATTGTCCTCTTTTTATAGCTATGTTGCTGATATGTCCTATAGATCCTTCGTGGCGCTCAAAATGCGATTTTTGGCCAGAGGGCACCTGGAAAATATGTAAATAAAATTTTAGTTTATACGCTATGTACATTATAACAGGTGTTTAATCCTTACCTGCATTCCAGCATTCGAGAACAGGTCGTACAGGTTCTCCTGTATGGTATGTTTATCTGCACAGCACCTAGCCACTTAATGCGACTTTATCTGTGCAATATAGGTGTTAATATTTGTTTAAGCTTTTGTGTCTGTGGGCATGGTTTCTCCCGCTTCTGGCAGATTTGGCAAAATATTACTTTGCCATCTGTGGTGAAGTTCGAATCGTTAGCTATCCACTGACGAATCAACTACCTTCGAGATTAGCTGACTTTAGGCATGACACTGGCTCCTTAAATTACCTGCCTAATCTCAGGAAAAATTGACTTCTAACGATGTAGTAATTGTATGCATTAACATAACACGATAGTCGACTGAACACAACGGATACTGTTTTTAAACTGATTGACTTGAGTTTATGACGGGTTCTCCTAATGACCCCTTTCCCCTCGACAACAGTCCCCGCATTCCTTACTTGCAACAATACAGAGCTTGGACCCACCCAGCTAAATACAAGTCATTTGCCTCTTGCATTGTTGTCACTACTCCTCTAAGCATGCGTAAGTGAAAAGACGTAGCAAAGGTGTAACAATCAAAGTCCATTCATAATTTCACAAACATTTCATTTTCCCATTTTAAAATAAAGTTTTTTTTCATAGCAGATTTTTGTCATTTTAAAATAAATAGGAGATTTAGCCTCTTTTAGGTTTTAAGGTCTTATTTAGCCATTTTTAGGTTTTATAAGATTCAAGCATTTGGCTTCGATGATCATGAAACAGACAAGTAAATTAAACTACTGCAGTTAACTATCAAGGAATAAAATAGTTAAAAAACTAAGAATCCGGGCCCTATTCATGACATTACCAAGTATTTGGAAGAGGAATTGAAAGATAACGAAAAGTTTGGAGATGTGCGGTCTTAAGAAGGGAGAAAATTAAAAATGTAATTAACTTAAGAAATAAAAAACTAAGCCCCGGCACAACAGCCCATGAAGAGCCAAGCCTTACCACCTAGCCGCTGCGTCCCCCACCTCTACCCACTACAGGCGTCATTAGTGGGGTGCAGCACTGGAGAGTGGGACGTGGTCAGCGTCCCGAGCCCTGCCGTCCATTTATGCGGTCTTCACGACCTGGGGTCGCTACTTTTCCATCAAGTAGCTCCTCAATTGGTCCCCCCGGAACTAACGAGGCTGAGTGAACCCCGTGCCAGAGCTCCCAGATGGGATAAAATCCCCATGCTGGTACCGGGGACCGAGCCCGGGTCCTGCGCGCCAGAGCAAGCACGCTACCAACTACGCTACGGAGGCGGTCTAACTTAAGAAATAGAGTAGAGAAATCACTGACTATACAACGTACATTTTATTTATTAATGAATTTATTTATCTTAAAATTTCTACATCACAAATCAGATTACAACAATCCCGTGAATCAGCATGTAACGGGTGATCCAAAGACTCCGAACCGGCTGCGTTGTGTTTTGCCAGTACGTGTCCTCGGCGCTCTTCGCCGACTGTCGCTGTCATAAAACAGCGCGGTTGAAACAATACATTTTAGAGCCCAAGTCTTTTTTCCAGAAGCTAATTATTCAGACTAAATGCAAATAGGAATTTCACATACAAGCCTTAAATACTGTCCTATTGTGCTATTAAATACAGCGCGGCGAAATATACACTAAAAACTTAAAATATGCAGGTAAATAAGCACTACAAGTTCAAATTAGGCACTGATATAGGCACTATCAGTAATGATAAGCATTGAAGTAAGCACATTCATTAATGCATTTACCACTTTAAAACAAATATCCATACGACAGAACAGTATAGAAGTATTAAATAGTGTAGTACCATATATTAAATATAGTAAATTCCACTGTCTCTTAATGCAGTGTGAACTGTAAGCATTATTATTTCAAATTTGCACTTTTCAGTTACTATGTTTTTTAAGGAAAGCCTATTATACATTTTTAAACAATATCTCTGTTGAATACGTTATAAACATCTACCCTGCTTTATTATAGTCAGTTTATGTATTATTGTTAAATATGATATTCCTGCCTTTGCAATTAAACAAGTTTAGTCGTTTTAGGTCAGTATTATGTTTACGCCACGTGGGAAGCAGAAAACAATAGTCATCGTATTAATCAATAAAGCGATGAGGTAACACTAAAATGATCAATTTCCCACTCGTAAACCAACACTTTTAGTAGTTCACCATTTATTTAAGGGGACAAGGTAGTAGGGCGGCGCCGTGGCCGAGCGGTCGACCGTTCGCCTATCACCAAGGTGGCCCGAGTTCGATGCCTGGGACCCGCATGTGGTATTCATGGTGGACTGTTCTTAGTATAATCAGCTATCTTCTGAAACTCAGTTATTTAGTTATGTATATCATTTTACTACAAATTAAAAAAAATATTTGCAAAGCCAAAAATGTTGAAAATTTCCAATGTCATTGCTTTCTTAATATCACTAATATGTGCTACATAATTATTGTGGTACAGATGTACAACAGCGTATAGTAGACATAGTATACAAAACATGAAACTACTTGCACTGCAGAATTCCACGACCGTAAAATGTTCTGAGAAAGAAGGGTGGAAATTATTTATGTCTCTATCCTGCTGCTCTGAGTATCCGAGATTACGTTTGTTTGCATCTAGTTTAATGGCAGTCTTTGGCTCCACTTATATCTGCGAACAAATATTTTAAAAATGAACTACATTAAAAGTGAGTATCGCAGCAAGATAAGTGACAATCATCTTGCTTATCTTGTGAGAATGTACACTTCATCTTTTGCACAAAATATTGAAGAACTCCTGAAATGTAAATCGTGCCAAAAAAGTATCCTCAGAAATATTGTGGGTTAATCAGGAGTAGAATATGAATGTGTACGCCTTTGATTTTCTGTACGTAAGAATGTGCCGCCACTGAAATTCAGTAACCACGGATAAACGCGTCATTCTGTCCCAGCGGCTGGAAGCAGGCGATTTCAACCTCCCCTAACTTGCCTGCAGTTGAGCACCGCTGTTATTGACTCAACCTCATAAGCTATCAATGCAAATAACCATTTGAAATAATTGACGTGATTTATAGAATAATTTGTAAACATTTCAGGAAAAAAAACATTGAGAAGTTAAGAGCACTGGTAATTTAAGTCACTAAGGTGAAATTTCTGTGTATTCAGACTATCTTGTGCCCTGAAGTAGCCAATGTCTTATTATTTTACGAAACTATGCAATTGCTAACGGAAGGAAAGGAATAACGGTATCAGAAACTTCCTCGGCAAGTCAACAATGACTCACAACGTCAAATATTAATTGTAGTACTAAGGTTAACGTTATATTAATAAATAATATTATGTCAATAAGAGCAATAATAATGAAATTACGTTAGATAGAAACCTTGTTAAAAGTTCTCATTACAAAAAGGCATAATAGGCGCTTAATGGCTTAAGCCTTAATGTGCCTTAATATGAAAACGGCACAAATTATGAAAATAGGCAATTATGGGCAATATAAAAGGAGTATATTTTATTTCAGTAAGCATGGAACATAATGTGTATATATGGAACACATGGAACATATTATGTATATATACAAAGCCTACGAATCTAAGCAAAGAAACAAAATAGGAAAATGTCGAGCTCTAAATAGGATAAGATAGACAAGGTTCGGAGTGGGGGCTTAGCACCTCGACCAATGAAATCTTTTTGGGGGGAGATAGTACGATCTGATGGCCTTTCCGGTTATGTTGACATTGCAGGTAAATGAATTATCTTATATTCACATCTACCAACTTAACCCACCCTCCTATATTACATACTTTTAAGGCCCAGGCCGCTAGCATTTTCACGCCCTTAAACTTAACACTATTTTGATTAATACAGATATAAATACCGGGTGGAAGGGAAGTCATTACATTAATTTAAACCAGTGGTAGATCTCGGTATTTGGAACACATTTTGTATCTTACGTTTTTGTCTCTGCCCATTTCCTACGGAGATATTTTAGTTTTGTCAAAAACAAGCTGGCAACACTGCAGATTGTGTGGGTGTCACTTTCACTAGCTCAGCACTTAAAGTTCCTAACGGTGTGACTTGAAAACAAACAGATACCGTGCCTTGTTCTTCTGTGTTTACTGTGCATGTGTAGGCCAATCACAAGCGTTAGCTTCCAAAACATATGGCAAAAGTGAAAGTGTTTACATCCACAAACTAGGTCAATTCCCTGGCCAACCTCAACGCAACGTTGTCGATATGTTACACGTTTGAAGAACAGCTGGGAGTATTCCTTCACGTCTTTTAAGAGATTAATTATTTCGAAACCCTGTGTGATGTCCCATAATTACTATCGAAGGTATTTCAGAAAGAAGTTACTCTACGCATTTTACAACTAACAAACTGTTATCTTCGTATATTATTGTGGAATTACGCATCCAATTTGGATAAAAAAACTATTTATTCTTTCGAAATCGGCTGACCAAAGAACAAAATGCCATTGACTTTTTTTGTTTGTAATGCTTCTATTAAGCACATATTAGAAGAAATGTAATGACTTCGCTTTCATCCTGTATAATCAAACTTACTTGTTCATTTTTACCACTTCAATAATTGTCTTTCTTATTTATATTGCATCGTTATAATTTAAAAGAATAAAACACCGGAATCAGTCTAACTTTCGTTGTAATGATGATCGAGATTTTATGCAGAGAGTCACTGAATCTTAATATATGTTCCGCGAGATAAACAGAGTAGGCCGTGCTCAAATCAATAATTACCCAGAGTAATCAAGGCGGCTAACTTCAACGAGTACGTTGATTGTGAAATCGAAGAAAATTGGAAAATAGGCTGTACTCTCATGCCTGAAAAATCTAGATAGAGATACGACAGATGCCATGTATGCTACCTAAGTTCAACCATGAAGAAACCATGGAAGAATGAATGTTAATTTTCTAGGCTAGTATTTCACATTTCACTCATACGCCATATTAAGTTAGTAATTATCTCCCATAGAGAGGGGTGAGGTGAGAGGATATGAAGCGTGGTTGGACCTCGGGAGAGACGACAGCAAAGGGCAGGGTCCCTAATGGCTCACAAGGCCCAAACTCGAGACTTCCCCCGACGAGGATATACTGAAAGCAAGCTTCTACCATACACGCCGACACTTAGTACCAGGAAATAACAAAGGAGATGAAAGGTTAAGTCAAATGGAAGGACAGAAAATTCGGGGGAAGTAATTATACTTCCCAACATTCTTCTGGTGACCTGGTGAAACCCCCGAGAAAACCATGGGTCAGGAAGGTCGGCTGCGGAAGTCGAACCCACGATCTCCCGAATGCGAGGTTACCGCGGAGCCATCTCCTAGGTGCTCTAAACTCCATCCAGCCTTAGATCCACCCCTTGTATCCCTCCGCGATAACCTGATGTTCATATCATTTGCGACTAACACAAACAAACGCCACGTGGACTCTTGCCTCGGGAGTTTTAGGAATAGCGCTGCTAACGCGTTGCATTCAAGTAATCATTACCAGGGTTATCGTAGATCTTGAAAACTCACAGATAATCGCCAATATTTAAGGTACTATATCTTCTGGTGTGCTTCGGTTTCGGCATATCGCGGGTTAGTTGTTGACGGCTTGTGTTTACATCAAGTGCGGATCTAAGCGTGGAGCGCTTATAGTAGTAAATAAGATATTCAGAGGGAGCCAGGTGCTGTGATGATTCAAGGAAGCCATAGCTTGCAACTCTATCGTCCTTAATGTGTATCACCTTTCCTTTTACTCTGCCAAAATTAAAAGGCTTCCACATGAAACAACACGAAGGTCAGGGGCAGCTGGGAACCTGTATCTAACGCATGTGTCATCAAGTGAAGTCATGCAATTCCCAATCTTCGACTAGTATCCATAACTTCACTGTAACCCAGCCTCTTCCATTCTGCCCCGTTACTGCTTTACCTTCTCTATCAGTTACTCACTATAGAATCTAGAGTAAGTGCTGTAGTTCAACTCTTACTTAAAAATTTCACCAATACGCGTAAATTAAAAAAAAATCTGCTGTGTTGCACTCACATGACTTTCTCTACTCTTGCACGAACTATTCCTATATACTCTTATTCCTCTACCTACTTCATGTTATTCGAGATAAATGTTTGTAGAAATTATCTTATTGCTAATGTTCTTTTAGGTGCAAGGGGATAGTCAAATGTTTTAAGAGTGGTCGCTACATGATGACTTTGAAATTCGGTTCTCTTTGCACGGCCAAGGGATAAAAAATTAATAATGACCTCCCATTTGAGAATGTCTAAGTATTGCAAAATTCTGACAAATTACAAAGAATAATAATAATAATAATAATAATAATAATAATAATAATAATAATAATAATAATAATAATAATAATAATAATAATAATAATAATAACAACAATAACAACAATAATAGTAATAATAATAGTAATAATAACAATAACAATAATAACTAACAATAACAATAACAGCAATAATAACAACAATAACAACAGTAATAACAATAATAACAATAACAATAATAATAACAACAGCACTAATAATAATAACAATAATAATAACAATAACAATAATAATAACAACAGCAGTAATAATAATAATAATAATAATAATAATAACAATAACAATAATAATAACAATAATAACAATAATAATAGTAATAACAGTAATAATAACAGTAATAATAACAATAATAGTAACAATAATAATAACAGTAATAATAGTAATAACAACAATAACAATAATAGTGACAATAGTGCTGATGATAAGTGCTGCTGCTGATGATGATGATCATGATGATGATTATGATGATGATGCTGGTGCTGCTGATGATTATGATGATGCTGGTGCTGCTGATGATTATGATGATGCTGGTGCTGCTGATGATTATGATGATGCTGGTGCTGCTGCTGATGATTATGATTATGATGCTGGTGCTGCTGATGATTATGATGATGCTGGTGCTGCTGATGATTATGATGATGCTGGTGCTGCTGATGATTATGATGATGCTGGTGCTGCTGATGATTATGATGATGCTGGTGCTGCTGATGATTATGATGATGCTGGTGCTGCTGCTGATGATGATGATTATGATGATGCTGGTGCTGATGATTATGATGATGCTGGTGCTGCTGCTGATGATGATGATGATTATGATGATGCTGATGATGATAAGTGCTGCTGCTGATGATCATGATGATGATTATGATTATGATGCTGGTGCTGCTGCTGATGATGATTATGATGATGCTGGTGCTGCTGATGATTATGATGATGCTGGTGCTGCTGATGATTATGATGATGCTGGTGCTGCTGATGATTATGATGATGCTGGTGCTGCTGCTGATGATGATGATTATGATGATGCTGGTGCTGATGATTATGATGATGATGATGCTGGTGCTGATGATATGATACAAGTTGTCTGCGTAGAGGCATGCGTGATTAAGTTTAGTGGCACAAAAGATGTCATCCGCACGAAACACCAAATACAGTCATTAATTTGACTCATGCAATGAATCATCTAGACTAGAATGCCAGAGAAGGAAATTACGCACTTGTCGCACTATGAAGCACTGTAGGTGTTTCAATTGTCTTCGAAACGATTCGTGTAAGACTAAACCAACATTTTAAGGTTTCATCTTCATACTACTGTGACGTTAACCGTACTCATGCAAACAGCCAGGGCATCTATGCATCTCGAGCCAGCTTCATTTAGAATATTTCACGACAAGGAAACATGCTTGTACAATATGAGAATCCGATGTGTTAATATTTTATGACAAATGAAATGTATATTTTGAATTTTCTGGCTATAGCCCATGTAGTCCTGCTTACTCTTGATCACTTTTACATAACTGGTAAAATGTAATAGATACACCTAAATCTTACTATATAAAAATGTAGATCTCGTTAAAATAAACAATTTATGTCAAAACGCATTTTTTGTGCAGTGCACCATTTCGGAGATATTCCTTGTTATTTGTGTGAGTTTTGCAATATTTATATTTTTCTCAAAGGGAAGGTCCTTATTCACTTTTTATCTCTTGGCTGGGCAAAGAAAACGGAATTACAAAAGCTACTGTATTCCCATATTCCCATTGTACCAATAAAGAAATATGCAGTGGAACCATTTCTATAAGTGTTTATCTCAATTAACATGAAGTAGATAGAAGAATAAGAATTTAAACGAGTAGTTCCTACAAGAGTAAGTACAGAAAGTCACGTGAGTGATTTTTATTTACTTTCTGTTTTCGTGTAAACATAAATTTGAATCCCCTCTTTATGTCATATATATTTTTATTTGCGGGGTAAAATGCTTATGTTTTAAATATAATTTTACTTTCTGTACTACGTATAGTAAGTAGAGAAAATGCTGTATTGGATACAATGCTGAGATTTTACCCGAAATATATGTTATGAGGCCCCCTGAATCCCAAAAAGGCATTTTAGTGTGTGCGTGTGCTTAATTTTCTCAAAAATGGCTCAAACGGTTTTGATTAAAACGCCATATGTTTATGATATTTGTATGACAAATGAAATGTATATTTTGAATTTTCTGGCTATAGTCCCTGTAGTCCTGAGTATCCTGGTTGACTTTTGCATAACTGGTAAACCGTAAGAGATAGACAAAATCTTACTATACAAAAATGTAGTTCTCGTTAAAACTCACAAGTTATGCCCAAAGGCATTTGTTGAGTGAACCATTTCGGAGATATTCCTTAAGATTTGTGAAAGTTTTACCATATGGCCTTCAAATGGAAGGCCGTTATTCACTTTTCACCTCTTGACCATGCGGAAAGAACGGAATTCAGAGCTTTGAAAGATTTGACTGCCGCTCAAAGCCTACTGTATTCTAATATTCCCCTTACACCTACAAGGAAATAAGCAATAAGATAATTCCTACAAATGTTTATCTCAACTAACACGAAGAAGATACAGAAATAAGAGTTTGTAAGAATAGTTAGTACAAGAATAGAGAAAGTCACGTGTTCAAGAGGTCGCGAGTTCGAATCTCGCTTAGGGTAAGTTATCCGGGTAAGGTTTTTTCCGAGGTTTTCCCTTATCCTGAGAAGACGAATGTCGGGTAACTTAAAGCTCCATGGACCTCGGGCTCATTTGAGCATCATTTCACCCATTTCATTCGCTCACCGTGCGATATGACGCAATGTTGGAGGACGTTAATAATAAATAAAAAAAAAAAAAAAAAAAAAATTAACGTGAGTGCAACACCTCATCAGAGTTTTAATAGTAGTAGTAGGTGGATCTGCCAGTTTATACCCTGAATTCTGCATCACTTGGCAGAAAAAAAGAAAATTTGGATACTCTTTGGAGCAGAGAGATAGAATATAACTCATCTTTTAACGGGAGCTTTACTGTACTAATTGGTAAATATGGCAGATTCCGCATGTACAAGCAGTGTAATTTTTAAATGATTACGTAGACTTTCAGGGCCTTGGTCCATTACTTCTTTATTGTTTCCGGTATGAGGCACGTGTTGGCTTATTTAAGAAATGGAAATACGCCAACAACGCGCGGCCCATACCGGAAACAATAAAGAAGTAGTATAATTTTTGCTTCGTAATTTCTCCGCTTTTACTTGGAGCAATAATTGACACGTGATATAAACTACCCATTTTCTGGATGCACTGATCATAGCTAAATGAAATTTTGGCACAATAAAAAAAATCTCTCAAACAACTTCGAGAAAAAATCCTATATTTGCTAACAAAGCACATCTTTGTATAAAAGTTGAGCAGTGAACAAAGGTGTGCACCTACATGGAGTAAACATTACAGCATCATATGTTAAATATTTCCTGAGATAATAGATCATGAATCTGATAAATTTAAAATTGCATTTCAGTCTTTAAGGGCACTGGGAGGTCGATTGACTTCAAAAAATCGATTTTTTGTTTTTAATGTTAAAAAATATAGAATTCTCCAGCTTTAAAATTATACATATATAGTGTTATTTGTTATAATGATGGTTCCAGTGGTAGATTTACAGTGATGGAAAAAATGGGTATAAAAGTTAGTCCGAGTATGAAAGAAGCCTGTATAAAAAAATTTATACGTCGACTCTCAGAGGCAAAAAGGGCAGTTCAGCTGCTTGAAAATAAAGCAAGAACTAAGAAAAGGAAAAGAAAAGGTGAGGAAAACTTAAGTGAGCAGGAATATGGAGCAGGAATTCTGAAAGTATGTGTAATTTGAAAAGAATGGTACTTCAGCTTTGATCGCAATTTCCCGAAACCTTGATTTTTCACACTTCAGGTACACATTTCTCAAAAACTATAAGAGATATTGATATCACATTTTTACTACTTATTTATCCATGTTTGTTAAGTACAGCCGGTTAAAGCTTTTGTGAATTAGAGCTATAATGTGGAGGAAAAAATTTAATGCTTAAAAATATTACCATATTTTTCCTATATAGAATTAAATAATTTTTTTATGTGCAAAATACGAACTAAATAGGATTTCTGTTTAACCAGCGATGTCAAGCTATACTTTATGTTATTTAGATAAAAATTTGGTACCTGTAGCTTCAAAATCCTACAAGGAAAGTGTACCTGAAGTATGAGGTGTAACATTTTTTTTCAGGATACATAGTGTGCTTTATGCCCCTTTGCATGGAATTATGTGAATGTAATTTAATTGTTATGTAGTGGTTAAATGCACAAATGCTTGAACTATAATCACACCAAATTTCAATTTATTCTAATCATTAGTAGCTGCTATATTTAAAATTTTAAGTATTGGTGTAAGTTAACCTCGTGGTGCTAAAAATAACCTCCCAGTGCCCAAGCACAGGAATATTGTCACCGCGCCCGCCGCATCTAATTGCCGACAACAGCAGTGTCACCCATCGCATTATTGTCGGCACTACCGCAAAGGAGCCGAAGGAAAGAGATAGAGAATGACCGCATTGTTGGGGCGCTTGCCGAAAGAGAGAAAAGGATTGAGGCTACTGGAATCTTCTACTTTGTATCTCACCGCAATAACTGAACGTTCCTGAAGCTTCCAGAATAGTGCCTGGGAGATAATAGCGGTAAAGTGTGAAAAGAGTCAGTGAGACGTATGTGAAGGTTGAGGAGTCGTGCCGACGGAGAAGAGTTAGTTCTTTGTGTTACGAGTTCGGAGCCGTGCTGTTGGAGAATCGAAAAAGACTTTCTTTTTGTTGCAACGAGTGTACAAAGTTAATGTTTACGGAAATAAAAGTGTTTCTTTATCTCGACTACATCTGTCTACTTTACTTCACACCCACACCAAAAAGTTACAACATGTTCCAAAGGTAAAATGTATACCGATATAGTCACTGTAGTTAAACGTGGGGTATACATACAACAGTAATATTGATACCTTAATCATTTACTGCTAAGATTAATACTTATATAAAGAAATAATAGGCGACTGGTCCCGTGTTCGATTCCCGGCATGGGGTAGGAATTTTTCTCTAGCCAAGATTATTTCTTATCCTCCCCAGAGCCTGGAAGTATGAATGTGTGTTCAATGTTTAAAAACCCCCAAAATCACTGTTCAACAAGTTAGTACCACTGTCACGTTCCACAAGAGATGCCACCGATATGACCTTTGTAGTTAAAGGCAGGATATAAATGGAACAGTTAAAAAAATTTTAAAAATCGAAGTTTTAAAAGATACCGATTTTACGTCTTGCAATCCACCGAAATGTTAGCTTCCTCTGCCCCGAAATGTGTTCCTTACAGATTGACTGCACTGTCCTCCAAGTAACTTATCATCATCATCATCATCATCATCATCATCATCATCATCATCATCATCATCATCATCATCACGGTATAAGCCTTGTGGCTCGTTCCGACTTCAAGGAAATTGATCGGACCATCTCATTCGTGGCCTGCCAACATTTCTTCTACCTACAGGTTTATACTTGTGCACTATTTGTGGTGTACGGTCTTTGGTCATTCTGTGCACATGATCTTGCCATTTTTGCCTGTATGCAATGATTGTTTCATTTAGACTCTGAATTTCCAATTCTCTTCTAATATCCTCGTTTCTTTTCTTGTCTGTGAGTCTATAACCTGCCACCTGTCTCAGAAATTTCATCTCAGCAGCCTCCACTTTCTTCTGTTGTGAGATAGTCAAGACCCAGTTTTCACACCCATAAAGCAGGGTTGGGATCGCCATTATTTTATACAGTTTTAACAATGTTTGACGATTACAAATTTTAGAAGTTCTTTTTATTGTGCCACATATTGTTTGGAATTTGTTTATTTTGTTTTGTATATCTCTATTGCTGCTATATGACAAAATATAGCCAAGATAATTAAAATCACTTTGTTGTTGGATGGGTTTATCATTTATGCAAATTTTTGCTCTTAAATGGTTTGTTCCTATAAAAGCCATTATTTTTGTTTCCAAGTAACTTATTTGAGGAACAATTCTCCAAGTGGAGGTTGTACACTCTCTGAGTTATGGTCTCCAACTCTGAGGGAAACTGTGCTGAACTATAATTATCCTAGAGAGAAACAAGTATCAATGACAGAGAATGCCATGTTTAATTGGATGATCCCCCTCCCCTAGTAATACTTCACAGTTTAGCTGTAATCCCCTCCGACAACCGCAGGAGGGTGAATGCTACACCACCACTCAACACACCCCTCTAGGGGACTACGCTTCCGGCAACTTTGACAAACACAATAAGCTGGTTACAGAGATGTTCCTCTTTTATGAGAGACCTACACGTGTCGCTTACAAGAAAAAAAAATCTGATGTGTTGCACTCACATGACTTTCTCTACTCTTGTACTAACCATTCTAACAAACTCTTATTCCTATATGTCCATGTTAGTTAAAATAAACATTCGTACAAATTATCTTATTGCTTATGTCCTTGTAGGTGCAAGGGGAATATTAGAATACAGAAGGCTTTGTGCGACAGTCAAATCTTTTTGACCTTTGAGATTCCGTTCTCTTTGCACGATTAACATATAAAAAAATGAACAACGTTGTTGCATTTCGCTAAAGTTCTAAGTTTCCCGAAACTCACACACATAACAAGGAATATCTCCGAAATGGTTCACCCTACAAAAAAATATATTGAGACATAAATTGTGTATTTTAGCAAGATCTACATTTTTTGTACAGTATGATTTGGTCTATCTCTAACGGTTTACCACTTATGCAAAAGTCGTCCAAAGTAAATACGACTACAGGGGCTATAGCCAGAAAATACAAGATATACATTTCATTTGTCATAAAAATATCTCAAACATACGACATTTTAACCAAAATCGTTAGAGCCATTTTCAAGAAAATCAAAATTTTCGAAAAATCTTCCATGTAAAGGGTAGTGTAGGGTGGGGCTATTTTCTTCAAAATCTTCGTGTCGCATCCTTGAAAGACATTAAACTTAAATACCAAGTTTGGCTTATAACCGACTTTTCGTTTTTGAGTTATGCTGTCCACAGACTGACAGACACAGACACACACACGGACCTTTTTCTAAAAATGCTTTTTTTGGATTCAGGGGGCCTCAAAACATATATTTCCGGTGAAATCTCGACATCGAATTTTTGGGTGGAACACAATACTTCCCCTACTTAGCAGTAGAGAAAGTAAAAATGTGTTACAGTCACATGACTTTCCCTACTCGTACTTGGGCAAATTATTCTTACAAACGCTTGTTAATGGACATATGCATTTGCAGAGTTGGTTTGTTATTTTCTCTACTACGTATAGTAAAGTAGAGAAATATTGTATTCCACCCAAAAATTCGATGTAGAGATTTCATTGGAAATATATGTTTTGAGGCCCCCTGAATCCAAAGAAAAGCATTTTTAGAAAAAGCTCAGTGTGTGTGTGTGTGTGTGTGTGTGTGTGTGTGTGTGTGTGTGTGTGTGTGTGTGTGTGTGTGTGTGTGTGCGCGCGCGCGCGCGTGTCAATCTGTGGACAGCATAACTCAAAAATCAAAATTCGGTTAAAAACCAAGTTTGGTATTTAATTTTAATGTCTTTCAAGGATGAGACACGAAGATTTTGAAGAAAATTGCTTCATTCTAATCTACTCTTTACATGTTAAACGTTTCTAAAATTGATTTTTTTGAAAATGTCTCTAACGATTTTGATTAAAATGCCATATGTTTGAGATATTTTTATGACAAATGAAACGTATATCTTGAATTTTCTGGCTATAGCCGCTGTAGTCGTACTTACTCTGGATGACTTTGCATAACTGGTAAACCGTAAGAGATAGACCAAATCTTACTGTACAGAAATGTAGATCTTGCTAAAATACACAATTTATGTCCAAATAATTCTTTTTAGAGTGAACCATTTCGGAGATATGCCTTGTTATTTGTGTGAATTTTGAGAACTTATACTTTTGTCAAATGGGACATCGTTTTTTCAACTTTTATGTGTTAACCATGCAAAGAGAACGGAATTTGAAAGCTTTAAAGCATTTGACTGTCGCTCAAAGCCTGCTGAATTCCCATATTCTCCTTCCACCTAGAAGGAAATATGCAAAGAATGTGTGTCTCAACTAACACGAAGAAGATACAGGAATAAGAGTTTGTAAGAATGGTTAGTACAAGAGTAGAGAAAGTCGTGTGAGTGCAACACATCAGATTTTCCCGTATAGGAACAACGGGAGAATGGGAATACAGTAGGCTTAAGTGATAGTCAAATATTTAAGAACCAGTCGCTTTGTGATGTCACGTCCATTATTCATACCTAATGCTTATGTACATTTCCTCGAGATGTTCATGTTCACGGAGCTTTATGGCTACTAGTGAACTCGCTGAACGCAATCCAGTCCAATCCAAAATTGTGTAAAACCGTATTATTTCCCCAAGCACGAATGTAACGCTAAGCATACATTTATGATATTATTATGATAAACCAAAGCCCTGGCATTAGCCGCAGACAACTATTTGTAACATTTGTCACAGAAGATGGTGACCGCAAGAGCCAGCGAAACTCCGGTATACACTTACACATCGACCGTGGCAGAGCATTACATCATTTCTAGTTTTATGATGAGATTAACTACCACATAAAGCTTAACATAATAAAAATGTCATGTCCGCACTTGTATTACTTCCTCCCCTCACTCTTTAGCTATTTACCCTGCAAATATTGGCGCTAAAGTAGAAATTGAGAAACATGGGGTATGGGGGATGATTATGCAAAGGATGTTGAAATATTGGTTCCGGGTTCAACAGCTTCTCGATGGATACATCACTAAAGATTGTCTGAAATATCAGGAAAATCATGAGAATAATAATAGACCACATCAGCAAAGGCAACATTTTTTGGTAAAATTATTTCAAAAATTCGCATTAATGATTTAAATTAGGGGTGTTTTGTGTTGAATATTATACTAAAAAGTCGCATTAATTTTGCACAAATTTTCGGGTAAAATTAATACATACAGACGTACTTGAAATTAAAATTAACAGGTAAGTAATGTTACTGTAACATTACTGTTCAAAATTTCTCCAAATTAAAACACGTATTTTATTATTATCATAACATGAATCACTACATATATCAGACATCAGGGCCATTGCCCACCAATCAGCATCACCAAATTGCAACATACAACAAATTGTGGCACTTTCGCTACAACCAAGTTATATGTAGAAAAAGATCTCTCGCTGTCAGCATTTGATACTGATAACCAAAGACATTGAAGGGACTTTTCACAGAGAAAGTGCTAACATTCACCTTTTGCTTTGATGGTAAGAGTACTGTTATTGTATCAAATTTTTTACTATGGCCTAACTGTTCAACAATGGCACAAAGTTTATTGCGGTGGGTTTGATGTGACCTCGCGAGATAACCTTTCATTGTAGCTTCATCGATTGCATTGTCGGGCAGCTTTGTCTCTACCAATAATATTTATTTCGTAGTATTGTTACAAGTTGACCTCAAAAGAAGCCGGGTTATTGAATTCCTAAGAATTAGATGTGAATTATTTCATTGTTATTAAAACGAAAACAAACACCAGCGACAATGAGTCAATGAATAAAAAAATCTTATTTTCTAAGAAAAATTTTAAAAAGTATATATTTTTCATTTATTGCTAAAAACACAATAATCTCGAAAATATAAAAAATTCGCGAAAAAAATTCCATATATCGCTTCTAAACTATGCCAAACGCATGCAAACCAATTTGTTGTGTAATTGAACAATTTTCTTATTTATTGTTAAAACCAAAAACGCTTTCTTCTGCACATCGTGATGTGGGTGATATTTGGGGAGACAAACAATTTACAAAGGGGGTTTTGGAAGAGAGTACTTTTCAAGAAGATATGGATAGACAAATTATGTATGCAGCCATGACTGGAAAGAGCTCTCTTAAATATAATGTAACATTGACTGATCCTAAAAGGGAATTTTATGTTGATATCAGTAAAATTAGAGTAAGGGAAGGAGTTGCATGACTGAGGCAGGTGGGTTTATGGAGGTCTAAAGGAGATATGAAGAAGGTACACTGGAGCATTTGCTCAACTTTTTAGTAAGGAAGAAAACACAAAAGCATATTTTATTCAGTTGTATAGGTACAGGACTATGGAGGAGTTTTCTCAAACCACAATGGCTGAAAATTAACAAAGAAATAGCAAGTAGAAGAATTTTGATGACAGAACATAAATTTAGTCTTTAGGATAATATTTATTCAAAGTGAAAAATAAATAGTCATGGTCAATATATAATCAGATAGAATGGATTAGTATGAATGTATTTTTAAATTACCTACTAATATTGTATTATTATGGCTTGGTGAAGAACAAGTGTTAATTCCAAGCCGTAAACCAATTTGTAGCTTACTACTCAAATATTTATATTCATATTCTCCCCTCACTCCTGTACAAAATATATAGGGACTTAGAAACGCTTAACCTTCTATTTCATGTTAATCGACAGACATTTGTAGAAATGGTTTTATTACAGATTTCCTTCTAGATTCAATGGGAATAGTAGAATACAGTAAGCTTATGCGATAGTCAAATATTTTAAGACGTGATGGAATTGAAATTCCATTCTCTTTGCATCACCGGGAGGGAAAAACAGCAAAAAAAAAAAAAAACGTACTAATAATGACTTCCCATTTGAGAAAAGTATACGCGTCTTAAAATTCAGATCAATAACGAGAAATACAACGGAAATGGTTAAATCCACAGAAAAATGTATTTGACATAAACTGTGTGGTTTAACAAATCTACATTGCCTGTGCAGTAGGATTTTTTCTGTCTCCTACAGTTTACCAGTTATGCAAAATTCATTCAGAATGAAGAGTGACTGAGTGACTGAATGAGTGCGTGAGTTAGTGAGGGAGTGACTGAGGGAGTGAGTGACAGAGTGAGTGACAGAGTGAGTGAGTGACAGAGTGAGTGAGTGACAGAGTGAGTGACTGAGTTACCGAGTGACTGACCGAGTTACCGAGTGACTGACTGACTTACCGAGTGACTGAGTTACCGAGTGACTGAGTTACCGAGTGACTGAGTTACCGAGTGACTGACTGAGTTACCGAGTGACTGATTGAGTTATCGAGTGACTGAGTGAATGAGTGACTAAGTGACTGACAGAGTAACTGAATCTGAGTGACTGAGCGAGTGACTGAGCGAGTGACTGAGCGAGTGACTGAGTGACTAAGTGAGTCACTGAGCGAGTGACTGAGTGAGTGAGTGAATGACTGAGTGACGGGCTGACTGAAGCACTGAGTGACTCACTGAGCGAGTGCCTGAGTGAGGGAGTGACAGTGAGAGAGTGAGGTTCAAGGGCCCGTCGACAATTCAGAATGAAGAACACTTCAGAGGCTGTTCCCAGGAAATTCGAAAAATTCATTTTGCTTGTCACGAAAATGTCAAACATACGCTAATTTAGACAAAATCGTTAGAGCTATTTTTCAGAAAATCAAATTTTTTGAAATATTTTCTATGTAAAGGATTATTTTGGGTAAAATATTTTCTTGAAGATCTTCGGTTGCATCCATAAAAGATGCTGAACATCATAAAGTTTGGTATTTAGTTAACTAAGTATTCGTTTTGGAGTTACGTTGTTCACATACACAAACACACCCACACACGGACCTTTTCCAGATGTTTTCTTGTTCTATTACGAGAGACTCAAATAACTATTTTCAGTAAAATTTCGGTATTGAATTATTGGGTGGAGCACAATACTTTAAGTACTTACTGGAGAAGAAAGTAAAACTACGAGGGAGAACTTTGCCGTGTTAAGGGGCACTGTGGAGCAGAACTACCATCTCAGTTGGTTAGACGCTGGCCTACTGATCCCAAGGTCGCGGGTTCAAACCCGGCCCAAACCGATGGTTTTTAAGTGTGCTTAAAAACGACAGCTCCATGTCAGTAGATTTACTGGCATGTAAAAGAACTCCTGCGGGACGAAATTCCGGCACACCGGCGACGCTGATGTGATCCTGGCAATTGACAGCGTCGTTAAACAACAAAATAATATTTTTTTAATTCAGAACTACCATTTTTGTGGCCGAGAGTTGAACCACTATGTGTGCTTATATTTTACAAATTAGAACTATACATTACCTTAACTTAAGAAAAAACATTTTGAAATGCATACGTTCACACAAAATGTTAATGAGGCACTAGAAATTACAAGATACATCATATGATAACACTAGCCGACAATATCTTGCTTTTTTCTGTAACTGGCATGAAAGACTACGCTTTCAGGTGTGCTGATAACGAACATGTTAATGAACATGCAAGATTAGCTCTCGTTTTGAAGTTGTGATAGTTATACATTATTGCCTATATAAACTAATTCATGTATTTACACCCCTTGGAAGAAGGTCAGTGAATGTGCAACCTTTCTGCCTGGCGTTTCGTGATGGTGATTCCCTGATTAGTTTCCAGCAGGAATACGCTAACATTCATACACTCCAGTTTCCCTAGTATCTCATTTCCACGTCCAAAATTCTCTGCTGGAAGTGTTCCCCACGCTCGTCGCTTACAGCACCACAGTTATCAGGAAAGAAGTCCAAGTGGGAATCTAAGAAATGTCACTAAGGACATGTTGCATCTGTAGCAGTACAGATGATTTGCCACAAAATCCTTGTAGTTTTTTGCCTCCTTATTTCTCATAAAATTTGTTGACATTTGAACAAAGGCATCCCAAGGTAACTTTTCATCAACTTTCAGGATAATGTTGAAATGTTAATTTTTGTACAGTTTGCGTATCTGGGAACCCACAAAAATCCCCTCCTTTATTTTTGCCTCACTAAGACATGCAAATTTCTCGTGCAAAAACAGAAATACTTCCCCGGTTTTGTGAATGAACTTTACAAATTTTTACTTTCTGTACTGGTAAGTAGGGGAAGTATTGTATTCCACCCAAAAATTCGATGTCGAGATTTCACAGGAAATATATGTTTTGAGGCCCCCGAATCCAAAAAAAGAAAAGCACTTTTAGAAAAAGGTCCGTGTGTGTGTGTCTGCCAGACTGTAGACAGCATAACTCTAAAACTAAAAGTCGGCTAAAAACCAAAGTTGTTATTTAAGTTTATCTTTCACGGATGCGGCACGAAGATTTTGAAGAAAATTCCTTCACCCTAAACTACTCTTTACATGAACAAATTTTCCAAAATTTTGATTTTCTTGAAAATGGCCCCAACGATTTTGGTTAAAATGACATGTTTAAGATATTTGTATGATAAATGAAATGTATATTTTGAATTTTCTGGCTATGGCCTATGTAGTCTTGTTTACTCTGGATGACCTTTAAATAACTCGTAAACCATAACAGATAGACAAATTCTTACTGCACAAAAATGTAGATCTCGCTAAAACACGCATTTATGCCTAAGTAATTTTTTTGTAGAATGAGCCAATACTAAGATACTCCTTGTTATTTGTGTCAGTTTCGGAAAACAAAACGTTCGTGAAATGGAATATCGTTCATTTTTCTATATGTTAAGCGTGCAAAGAGAACGGGATCGCAAAGCTTTAAAAGATTTTACTATCCAAAAAGCCTACTGTATTCTAATATTCCCCTTGTACCTACAAGGAAATAAGCAATAAGATTTCTACAAATGTTTATCTCAACTAACATGAAGAAGATATAGGAATAAGTGTTTGTAAGAATGGTTAGTACAAGAGTAGAGAAAGTCGTGTGAGTGCAACACATCAGATCTTTAGAAAAAGGTTCTCGCGCGTGTGCGCACACGTGTGAGTGTGTGTGCGTCTGTCAGTCTTTGGCAGCATAACTCAAAAAACGAAAAGTTGGTATTTAAGTTTAATGTTTTTCAAGGATGCGATACGAAGATTTTGAAGAAAACTGCTTCACCCTAAACTATCCTTTACATTTAACATTTTTCGAAGATTTTAATTTTCTCAAAAATGGCTCCAACGGTTTTGATTAAAATGCCATATGTTTGAGATATTATTATGCCAAATGAAATGTATATCTTAAATTTTCTGGCTATAGCCCGTGTAGTCTGTTTACTCTGAATGACTTTTGCATCACTGCTAAACCGTAAGAGATAGACCAAATATTACTGTACTAAAATGTAGATCTTGCTAAAACACCAATTTATGTCCAAATAAAGTTTTTTGTAGAGTGAATCATTTTGGAGATATGCCTTGTTATTTGTGTGAGTTTTGGAGAACATATGCTTCTGTCAAATGGAACATTGCTATTCATTTTTTCATATGTTAACCGTGCAAAGACAACGGGATCTCAAAGCTTTAAAAGATTTGACTATCTACCAAAGTCTATTGTATTCCCCATTTTCTCCTTGTACCTACAAGAAGATAAACAATAAGATAATTTCTGCAGGAGAACAGCATTCTGTTGCTTCTGTACTAACCTGGTACTGATGTGTAGTTCTTTACTTAGATTATTATCTAGGAAGTAAGTTAATGCTTAAAGGTAGAGGTGAAGCCTCTGGCATGAAGATCTTTTTGGCTCTGACTGGCATTGTGAAGAGGTGAAATGTGCGTATGGAATTGTTTAATGAGAAGCAATATTGGCTGTACGGAGCGGTAGACAGTTTGTCAGATGGTGTAATGTGTGGTGTTGAAACCCCCCCACTGCATGGCTGTATATAAATTAATGTTTCTACGTAGCAGTCAGTACGTCCCGTCCCCTTCACGTTGAAGCATATTCTTCCTGTGTCGCCAGCACTCCGTCCGTCGACACGGATAACTTCATTAGTTAACCATGCCATTATACTCGTATCTCACTTGGAAATGCAAGGCTTTCCGAAACTTACTTGCATATGAGAGAGGACGAGCAGTCTTTCAGCACATTCATCCAAAATTTTGTTTCATGCAGGGCAATGTATTGTTATTTCACCGGAAACACGCGCATTGAGGTCCCCTGAATCCAAAACAATCGATCTATAATTGGCATTACTCAAAACTGAAAGTACAGATTTCATAGTTCACTCAGATATCCTAAACCTGCTTTACATAGAAAATATATTTTATTTACCTTGTACTAACCATTCTTACAAACTCTTATTCCTGCATCTTCTCCGTGTTATTTGAGATAAAGATTTACAGAAGTTATCTTATTATCTTCTTGTGGGTACAAAGAGAATATGGAAATAGAGTAGATTTTGAGCGACAGTCAAATCTTTTAAAGCTTTGAGATTCCATTCTCTCTGCACGGTTAGCACATAAGAAACGAACAACGATGTTCCATTTAACAGAAGTATAAGTTCTCCAAAACTCACACAAATAACGAGGAATATCTCCAAAATGGTTCACTCTACAAAAAGTTTATTTGAACATAAATTGTGTGTTTTAGCAAGATCTACATTTCTGTATAGTAAGATTTGGTCTATCTCTTACGGTGTACCAGTTATGCAACAGGCATACAGAATAAATAGGACTACATAGCCTATAGTCAGAAAAGTCAAGATATATATTTAGTTTGTCATAAAAATATCTTAAGTATATGCCATTTTAATCAAAATTGTTAATGCCATTTTCAACAAAACCAAACTTTTCGAAAAATTTTCAATGTAAAGGAAAGGGTAAAGGAATTTTCTTCAAAATCTTCGTGTCGCATCCTTGAAAGACATTAAACTTAAATACTAACTTTGGCTTTTAACCGACTTTTCGTTTTTGAGTTATGCTGTCTACAGTCTGACAGACACACAGATAAACACAAAAACACAGACACACGGACCTTTTTCTAAAAATGCTGTTTTATGGATTCAGGGAGCCTCAAAACATATTGACCGTGAAATCTCGACATCGAATTTTTGGGTGGAATACAATACTTCCTCTACTTTACTATACGTAGTGGAGAAAGTAAAAGTATGTATCTGTTTGCTGATGATATAGCTATTTTGGGCTAGGGAGCATTATACTACTGTAATTGAGCTACAGAATTTTGTTAACCAGATCTATGTTTGGATCAAAAACTGGGTATCAAAAAGCTATATGTTGATCACCATTGTCTCGTCATCGTCACAATCATCATCATCATCATCATTTTATCGATCCAACCATAAGGTTTGAGTACCATCCTAGTCAACCTATGGAAGTCCATCTCCAAAACCAGTCTACGCATCTACCATACCCTTTTATAAAAATAAATACCACTTGGGTGACATCAAAATTATTGGTCTCATGGCAGGCGCCCGAGGCACAATTCCAGCCCTTTTGGTGAACCTTCGGGAAGAATTCAAACTTGCAACTATCAACATAAGG